>CM035443.1:16666944-16911944 GCA_020310875.1 Ceratopteris richardii | reverse complement strand
TAACAAGAATGAATCTTCCATATGGGATAGGTGGTTGTGGTTGGTGGGCCTGCTCATCGTTTGAATGTTGTGATGAAGTTTGGTATAAAAGCAACCATCAACATTGAAGAGGTATTGTTCTGCATCTAACCATTTAGCCACATCCACAATGGAATTTTGATTGTCGATTTTCAGATTCGGACTGCTCCTGAAAGGAGAGAGATGGTCAAAGAAATAATGGGAGGTAGATTGGCGGATGTTGTAATTGAGGCAACGGGGCGGCCCGAAGCAGTTGCAGAAGGATTGGAGCTCTGCAGGGATGGAGGTACCTATGTGGTGGTGGGACAGTACACTGACAATGGGAGCATTGATATAAATCCACACTTTCAGATAAATAGGAAAAATATTACAATCAAAGGTTCATGGGGCTCTGATTTCAGCCATTTCTATAGGGGTGTGCAGTTTATGGCGCAAATGTCTCATTTACCATGGGACCTTGTTGTTAGTCGAGTGTATGCATTGAAAGATGCAAAAGATGCTTTGGCTTCTGTGGAGAAGTTGGAGGTTTTTAAGGCCCTTTTGGATCCCAGGATAGCATGACTCAGGGTTCTTTTAGTTCTCATTGTCTGGAGAGCTTGAGCATGGTTTTTATGGAGAGCCTACTACATTTAAGAGTACCTTCCAACTTTTCCTCAGTGTGTTTGATACTCTTTCCATGCTGGAAGTACTCATTTCATGCAGAGTAGACATCAGGAGATATATTACCAAATTTTTCATATTAAAAGCTCATTTATTTTAAGTGCCAACAAATTGTTATCCAAGGTTTGAAGTCCTTGACTGTGAGCCTTAATAATTGGTTAAGAACCCTTTACGGCTACCCTTACTGTTCAGGGTAGTACTGTCTGAAGTATGCCTGTTATCTTTCATCAAATCTTCCTTTCAGAGAGAAATCGAGAAATTCTTGAAGGTGGAGGCTATAGAGGTATCCTGACAAGCATAACTGAAGTTTGTTGTGTTGACAAACATCTTCACACTTGTTGTCTCTCATTCTATACTTTTTTGGTCTGGCTCTGCGAGAATAGCTTAATTTTGCTTTACCAATCTTGAATCAAAGTTTTAATGAAAATTAAGTGGCTTTTGCAGATGAGTACTTGTACAAGTTTCTTAGATACTCCAACTCACATGGTTTCTAACAGCACAACATAATTTTGTGGTGTTATTGGCTCACAAAGTATGTGTTACGTAACCACTAATTACACATTCTTGTAAGCCCATTGCACCGTCGCTATCATTCACACATTAGACAAAGCTTTGCTCGTTTGAAGCAAAGGAGCTTTAAGATGGAAGATCAAGCACTGATTGTCCCAAGTAGCATGGAATGCTATCAAGTGCCTTTTCATCACAAAGGTGAGGACTACTATAAGAAAGGAGAGATGATTTTAATCTCTTAACAGACAATTACACATTCCTCTACTGTTGGATTAGTCACTACCTGATGTTGAGGTAAGCCTGTTGCACCATCACTATCATTCTCAGAAAATCATAGGCAAAGCTTTTGTCTTTTAAAACAAAGGAGCTATAAGACAGAAAGATCAAGCATGGACTATCCTTTGCAAAGTAGCATGGAATGATATCAAGATGTCTTTCCATCGTAAAGGGACTGACTACTACAAGAAAGGAGAGATGGTTTTAATATCTTAGCTGACGCTTTAAATCTACCTATGGATCTTGCAAAACTCTTTTGAGGACGGTGCACGAAAACTCCTCAAGAAGATGAAGTCCCTTGTCGTTCCTTTAGATGTGAAGTCTCAAGATGATCATAGGATGTTTTTTGAGGGAGAAAGACGGAGGTGAGATTGATTAGGAAGTTAAAGATCCTCTCAATTTTTTCGTGTGAATAATAAAAGTTGTCGGAGGATAACACATGATCGGAAGATCTTCATATGATGTTTATGTATGTTGGATGTCCCTCTTAAGTCGAGAAACCAAAATCAATGCCTCACGATCTCTTTTCAATGAGATGACCATAGCCTTGTCTTCTCATGTTCATGGGGACAAAATAAAGTGTATGAAAATACAAGGGTGTTTGGCATCGTACGCCCTCTTGCTCACCATGTGAACTTTGTTTTCAAATCCTTTGGTTCTTCTATATTGTAGGAATGATTAAATTATTATTTGCCTATACGGTTTTATGTCTATTGTTTAATATGTTTCTATATAAATACTTACCTTGTCTGATAGAATGCAAGGTGCACCTTTTATATGTGAGAACAAATTTGAAAGTAGGTCATGTGATATGTACATAAATCAAGCATCCAACAACTTGTTGATAGACACTAGCATGAAATGCATCTCCAACTTCATGAAAATTCATATTGTAAATCTATTTCTATGGGAGTTTAATGTGTTTAGAGTCCTTTCAAAGTATTCATGTATTTTGTTTGACGCAAAACAATGCCTCCATAAACTTGCATAAACTTGTAAGAATTGGATGCTCAAATAATGTTGCAAAAGCCCCAAATTCATCTTTGCAAAGAAGGGATCCAAATCAACATTAAATCAAGCAATATGCATCTCATTAAGACTAATGAGGAGGATATCATCAATGTAAACAACAATGATTTAAAACATACCATGTACACACTTCATGTACAAGGTGCTTGTTAGTTGAACTATTATGAAATCCACATACTAATAAATAGGAAGGGATTTTTTTCTGGTGCTTGCTTTAATCCATGCAATGTCTTCTTTAACTTACAATCATTTCTTTTCTTTTTGCACACCATCACATGGTTGAAATATAAAAGTATAGTTTTAATGTCCAACTAATGTACGTTTCAACTAATGCACAAATTTGTCCCAACGTCCATAGTGCATTGGTTGAGCAGTTTGCCTTTGGGTTGGGGGGCATGGGTTCAACCCCCTTTGTGGACATCTCCTACCTATTGATGGGTGGATGATCACTGGTCTTTGGGTTGTTGCATACATTGGCCTTTAGGCACCCTTGTATCAGACCTTGGGGCCAATCAAAACTAGTCCCTTCGTTGGGCCTTAGGACCATCCCTTTTCAAAATCTACCCTAGTGGGCCTTCGAGCTCTGAGCATCTAACCCTTGCATTGTGAGATATGAGGGGTGCCATGGGTACTAAGCTCGCCTTCACATGAACTTCCAATTAAGTCAAGCATCTCTTTGAGATTAGGCTACATGCCAAACTTCCTTAAAAGAAAACTAATGCACAACTTTTGTGACTTGTTATCATATGACATAGGAAGGAGTAAAGCTATCTCATGAAAACCATTGCCCTTCTATTGAGCATAAACTTTGGCTATAAGCGAGCCTTTTAATGATCAATGCTAAGTCCATTCTTCATAATATCATCGAAATTTGGTTGCATGGTAGTTGTCTAATTTTGATTCCCTTGCTTCATCAAGGAATCATAAACATTCTCATCATAGAGTCTAAAATCAACTATGTCTACTAGTACGATGCAAAAGAAGTATCATGGGATGTGGATGAGCATGATAAAGAAAAGGTGCATTTAACTTATAGTCTTCAAAGCCACAATTGATTGCCACTAGTGAAAAGAAGCGATAAAGTGTCATAGATAACCTTTGAGCTAAGTAATCTGCTTGGTACATAAAATAAAAGTTGAATTGCATATTTCACAAAACAACATTTTCATTAACCAAAACATGTTTAGTCTATAAATGATACAAATGATAGCCTTTTTCTTTTAAAATTGTATCCAACAAAAATATTGTCTCAAAGTGTTTGGAACCATCCAACTTACCTTGATTCATGAGTTCTCTCGATTTGCATAATTGATTGCATAATTTGCATAAAATGGCTTGCAGAGTAGTTGCAATAATGCAAATAGAGGTAGATACAAGTATGGATTGAATTTTTGACCACACCTAACTCTTCAAGATTTATTTATAGTATGTATCATCTTGACAATGGCTAATGAATTTTCTAACAATATAAAAAATGAGCAAGATGTGTTGGTGATGCACCTCAAGAAGTGAATATGTGCTTTGATACCAAGTGTTTGCGTCTAGAGGAGTGGGACACATAGCAAACATGAAGAAGAAGAAGAAGCTTGGGAGCACAACATAAGTAGCCCTTCAAGGTTGTGGACATATATGCAAGTTAAGGGAAATTTAAAGAGCTCTTAAATAGGGAAAAAAGTGCCTTGGTGATCTTATGTGTGTTCATGCACACCATTACTAGGTAAACATGATTGATGAAAATCAAATTAGGATGTTAGAAAGTAAAAAATGACTAGAAAATAATCATGAAAATGATGAAAAATATGCTTGAAAACCTTTGCAACATCTGTTGATTTGCAAATTGAAATAATGAGAGAAATGTATTACTACCACATAATCAAATAAAATAAAGAATGTATATGTGCAATTTATGGAGTTTGGGTATAAAATATTGTGTTATGAAGTCAAGATCAACAAGAAAGATGCATGTCATACATTTTATCTTACTCATTCAAGCAAATTTTGATCCAAAAGAAGTGCGTCATATAGATAGAATGAAAAAATTGGAAAAAAATATAGGTTAAATTCATAATGAAGTAAGCAAAATGTTTCACTTTGAGATTCACAAGGAAGTTATGTTCATATGTAAAAATGAAGAAGTCAAAATTGTATAGTAAGATTGAAAATCTTGATATTAAATAGCCTAAAATCTATGGCTGTTCAAAGATCTCAGGTGTATGTAGAACTTGAGGGAAACATCAACTAACAATTGATTATTTGATTGTTCAACAACCTTTTTGGACTAAAAAATAAATGTGATTGTTATAGGATTGTGTGTCCTCTTGAGCCCAAGTAGTTGCCTTTGCATCCATCCGTTATTGTTCTTTAAAGCCAAGCTGTCATTGCTGGTTGTAATGCCTTCCTTGATCATGTCTAGATTGCTATCAACTGTACTTCAGTAGGAGTACTGATTACCATGTTTGCCATGGGAACCATATGTTCCTTCTTTACTTTGTCATATTCCTTTGCTTCTTTGCAGTGCCTTTGTATGTGAACCAATTCATTGCAAAAATAACAATGCATGGGCATACCTATCATAACTAGATTATTAACTATAATCGACCATCATTTTGGTGCACAAATTATGATTAGCATAGGGTTGATGCTCTAAATAGGTGTGGTACTAAGGAGTCCATTGATGTGGTTGAACATAACTAGACGAAGATGCAACATGGTCCTAGATGATAACATTAACAACATGCTTACTATGTGTTTTGTCATTATATGGAAAATCTTGTGTAGTGTGCTCAGTGCATTGACAAAAAAAATTGCATAGTAAAGCTATTTTAAGGCACAATTGGCTGTTGTATGGACTGCATTCCTACATTTCATGCAGAACACTTGTTTCATTAAGTCTTCTTGTGCACATTTAGCACGTTTGATAGTCTGACACTCCAAGACCTCTACAAAGCCTCCCACCTTGTGTTCCAACAACAATTCCATGCCCACTACATCAACTAAAGTCATGTCACCAATGAAGCAAATAATCATGATTTGCCTCAATTATAGGAGGAGACCATTAATAAACCACTGAGTTGTAAAATCGAGGGGCAAAGCATTGTCAATTAGAACTTGTTTGAGGTGAGCTTTAAAAATGATCGCATATTCTTGTCGTGACTGTTGAGGTTTCTGTTTACTGTTGTGTAAAAAATCAAAGATTTGGGCCAGAGTCTTTTTCTTATGAAATCTATGTAGAAATGTAGCCCTAGCTAGTGCATACGAACAAAAATGATTTATCTCAAATTCTATCAACCATTGAGCTACTTCATTCACCCAGGTGGATTGGAATACTCGGGCCTGTTAGATATGCTCAATACTCCATCCTCAATTGACCACAAATGATCCATGGTGCTCTAGTTTGTAAGGCCCCCATTATGCGGAGAAGCCATTGTGAGAGCCTGAACATTTGTGGAACCCTAACTTCTAAGTTAGATGAGTTCTATGTGTGACCATTGATGGTTATAGAGGATCTTTGTAGCCTAGCCATCACAATAGGTAGGGCATAAACTTCCGGGCCATTGGGTTGTCATTCAAGGCAAAAATATAGGCCCTATGGCATCGCATGGTTTCTCCATAGAACCTTAATGGGGGGAGTGCAAAGGGTGGCTTTTCCCCCTTCTGCGGGGTCGTGGAGATATTTTCGGATTGTATATTTTGCCGACCACTGTGTATCTCCCAACTGCATTTATCTACACTAACTCCCCTTGTAAAAGCTATATAAGCATGGCCTAGGTTGAGCTTTACATAGCATTGTGCACTAGTAAGACCTTCATCTAGAGTCCGTCTATGTTACCGGTAGTGTCCATGTGAAAGGCCAATTGGTGATTGGACACTTCTTTGTATGTGTTCTTTAATAAAACATATAGTGGCCTGGTCAACCACAGACTCTAAGCTCGACCGCATTTGTAACACCTAAGAAGTATGTGTTTGTGCTCCCTGTGTCTTGTGTTTTTCCTGTGTATTTTGTAGCCTCTATGCCGAGTACCGTGTGTGGCATCGCCATCAAAATACTTCACTGGTATCAGAGCATTTCGATGCAAAATATTTGTTCCTTTTTTTGTGAGCGAAGAGAGCACCCACCCACCCACCCAAGGCTTTCTCCAAGGCTTACGACTAAGGTGGCGACCAAGGCATAGACCCAAGGCTTACGACTAAAGCGACGTCCAAGGCATAGACCTTGTCATACCTTGTCATCCGAGTCACCGAAGTCACTGTTGGCACCGTTGGCTGCGCATGAGGGAGGACCTCAACGATCAAGGAAGATAGTGGTTCCCGATATTTCCTGGGAGGTCACCCATCCCAGTACTGTTCCCCTCGGAGCTCGCTTAACCGTGGCAATCTCTTACCACTAAGCTACACTCTTGTGGTGTCTGAAGAAGGGGAAAAAATAAGGTTAACATTATCTTGAACATGTTTTGGTCCCTCAAAGCTTCATTCTTTGCTTTCAAAGCCTGTTTTTGAAGAATTTTTGGGGTGTCTTTTGGAGCCATTTTGGAGTACTTTTGCACATAGTTCTCTTCAGACAGGTCTAAGAACATCAAGAAGAGTGTTCTTTGTACTTCTCCAACAATAAATATCAACCTTTGGAGCTGTGCTTTCAATCACACTCATAAAACTACAAGTTTCTCGAAAGGTTTCCAATTTTGGTGGGAGCAGCTTTAATTTTATGTAGGTTTTTTGAGCCTAATACATTAGAGTTGACAGACACTTGCAAGTGTTGTTGGCTAGTTTTTGGGCTGTGCATTCAACATTTTAGTGTCATTTTACTGCATATATTGAGCACATACACACCATGTACGCTTCTATGGATATCGCTTATGTACATCCATGTAGTCATTGATATAGTGGTTACGTTTTTTCATAAAGCCTTTTACGTTTGATAAAGAGGGTTGTGATGAGGATATGTTTTGCACAACTATTAGCAATCATGCACCTATTGGTAAACTCGTCTATGATGACATACATGGAGCACTCTTGAGTGAGGAGATTCATAGAAAATCTATGGTTGGCACTCAGAGTGGAGATGCATATAATGTTCGTGATTATTACCAAGGAAAGAATATCAACGTGACATGAGCAAGAATAAGGAAAAGAATGGTCAACCGAATAAGAGTAGAAGTAAATCAAGGAAGAGGGATATCGAATGCCATTATTTTCATAAGAAAGGACACATGAAGAAAGACTGTTATGCATTAAAGAATGCTAAAGGTAAAGGACAAAATGTTGATGGGCATGTTAAACAATTACCTACACCATCTACTTCGACTGTGAAGATTAAAGAAATTAATGCTATTTCTGTGAGTCTGTGGAAATGACCACAATGCAGAAATGTATGCTGGAGTATAGTATAGAGAAATGCTCCAAAAATTACATAAGCAAAAGTACTGTCCCAATCGAATCATCACATAAAGAACTAACTTCAATGTGTTCTCCGTTTAAATACAAGAGAAGTATTCTTACAAAGATACTCATGTTGAGAGTAGCATGTGAGCCTTCATATACAAACGGTTTTCAGTAGATGCCTTCTAGATTTGTGTAAGGAACCTCTGCTTGTATATGTGAACACACTTCATAAAGTAAATGTCATTGAGTGATTTGCACACAGAAAATGTAGTCGAAGAACTGACTGTTGTTTGTAGGAGAATGATGATGTACAACTTGCATTCAATCTGAAGTGATAGTGAGCCGCCAAAGGTTGAAGACTAAGGATATGCATGAGTATGTGCAACTTGCTTATGACACACATAAACATATGCACTCGGCTCAATTATAAATATGAGATACTCTGTCTTCAACTCGAGTAATCGACTTTAAACATCATGACAGGGATTCAATATGAAATGCTATCGAATATGACGTGCATCATGTACAACAGCAACTATATCGGTATTAGCTGTAAGTTCCAGCTGAATGTACAAATGTAGTTGTACATTCAGGACTTTTGTACTATTAGCTGCATCAATGAGAAAGTATACTGAATGTGTATATGAACTCCTATCACAAAATGATTACATATATTTCATCCATACTCAGAAAGTAATGAGTATATAGATCCTATACATTCATACTGAAGATGTCTACGCTTACGAGCTTCACACAGATATATGAGCGCAGCCATATAGGTGTCTCCCTACATAAATAAGACTTCTCAGTATATATGTAATACTGAGATATTGTCATTAATCTGTAGCAATAGATTATTAGGATGTACGGCATGAATACACGAAGTGTCAAGAACAAGTGCCAGTGGATATAAATTACTTGCGTATAACATTATCGTCAGAACACTAATTGCGTATGTATGATTACTATAATAACATACATGCTTATCCTATAACAGGCAAGATATTGCAAATGAATCGAGATGTCAGCTTCTCATTGATGAGAATAGTTCAGCATTGAAATCTTCATGTATGTGCCTGTCTCATTATCAAGTACTGCACATATATTGATGCATGCACACATTGCACACAAACAATAACTCGAAAAATAATGCAGTACTGTACACACATCAATGCATTACAAATAGCAGAAGGTCTGTCCATCAGTATTGCACGCTCGACTTATCTCTCTTATGACACAGAGAGAGAGAGAGATGTAATGGAGCAGACGACAATAGATATTTCATGGCCAAAGAGCGCCGCCCAACTTTTCCATTTAGTTTCTCATGTATATATACAAGTATGTTAAGTGGGAGAGTCCACCGCATGCATTCTTCTTGCTAAAAGTGATATATGGATTTGATTGCCTTGATTTATGGAATCATTTGTCACACGCATCCATTTGGTTTCCTTGAGTTAAGGAATGTACTCACTAGTTTGCCTATTACGTGGAAAAGGCTCTTTTTTTACTTTATCTTTGGGATACGATATGGGTCATATGAGTCTTGCATGAAAACCTCTAAATACAAAATGCTACTAAAGACTTGGGTCATATGGAAAAATATTTTTGGGATTTTCTATAAGAAATGGGAAGTGCTAAGAGTGGTGAATTTGGAGATTGCTTGCTCCAACAGCTCCCCTTCAATCTTCCAATTCATCTTTAGCTCTTTTATGTGTTCTTCTCTCTCTCTCTCTTTTTCGTTTTTGTCCTTCTTGTATATTCTCTATCTCCCCTTTGATGTGGCTTTTCTTTCTTTCTATGCATCCTTGTTTTTTTCCTTCCTTCTTCTCCAATTTGCTTCATGTATCTTCATAATTGATTCTTCATGATGTAGATATATTCTTCTTAAGAACTGTAGGTCCTTCACAATGATGTAGTCCCTAGTTGTCGAAGTAAGGCTTCTCCATGTAAAACCTTTTATTGATGTAGTTCCTTTCTTCTTTGTGGTTGATGATGCTCCTCTTTGTGAATAGCTCCTTTGATGATGTTCCTCCTTGTTCGTAGTGTAGATAGCTCCTTTGAAATTGCTTTTGACACTCGAATTTTCTTCAAATGTAGAATAGCTTTTCTGCTTCTTTTGAAGTGTCTTTGATTTCCATATGTTGATGTCTTCAAACTTTCTTTGTAGTAGACTAGTTTTCCCTCTCTTGTTGATGTCTTTTCTTCATGAGTTGATGTAGTCCATTGATGTAGTCCTTTGCTCCATGTAGTTGATCTTCCCTTTGTCCTTTGCTTCAAAAGTAGCTCCAACTTTGGTTGATAATATCTTCTTCCTTTGAATGCTTCATGTTGATGTAGAACCTTCCTTCAAGAATATCTCCCCTTCAATTTGAGAACTCGTTTATGTGATCTTTGAATGATATAATCTTTTACATAGTACTTCAAATAAGGAAGTACAAGAGCTTGAATACATGAGCTCTTTTTTATCATAATACATAATGAAAGTTCCAAACAAGTTACAAAGCTACAAAGTGCTTTATCTATGGCTTTTGCCATTTATGTATAACAACTTAACTTTGTCTAATGCAAAGTTCAGAGGTTGTGGATTTCCCTCACTCATCTTGGAGCGAGCATTGCTCTAGCTCTAGAGTGATTCTATTTCTTCACCTGTTTGATGACTTCTTTACATGAGGAAATAAGGTTTTAACCAAGATCCCAGCTTCTTGATTAATCTCCATTTTGATTTCACCTTCTATGTGTAGAAACAAGTGCTCACACCACTTGTAATGTGCTCAACTATTTGTGTTTTACAATGGTTGGTGTTGAGGGGATTTGAATGCTTTTACTAGCTTTTACAAGGGATGTAATGTGTGATGATAATATGCAGCCTTTGAGTGACTCTTTATAAATGAGAGTCCATACAAATTTGTATTCAAGTCAAATTGACTTACGATAGCACATATAAAGTGCTTATGTCTCTACAAGTAGAGTAGAGTAATGTTTTTACATTTGTCTAGGTGTGTTGAATACACCTTCCTTTTCTTCATTTTGTGAGGAAGTCTTCTTCTTCATCTTTGTGTGCGTTGAATGCACATTCTTCATCTTCCTATGGTGAGGAAGTCTTTACTTTGAGTGCATTGAATGCACTTTCTTCTTCTTGCTATTGTTTGATTTTTACTTCTTCTAATTGATATGGAGAGGTGAGCTTCATGATGAGCTCCTTGAGTTGTGACGTCCATGGTCTTTGTCTCGGTCACTTGAATCTTCTTCTTTCAATCCTTCTTGTTCAATAATGGAGGAGTGCTTAGAAAGCATGTGGCTGCAAATACAATCTTCTTTGATGGATATGTGCTTGAGTAGCACTTGACTACAAATACAAGCTTCTTGATTTTGTGTTCATATCTCAATATGGAGCTTGAGAGGTACATATCAATAAATGAGATATATGTGATCTTCTTTTGAACCACTAGTGTGTGATAGAGATTCAATGGACAATGGGAGAAGTCTATGATATGATATCGATTTCTATGCGAAGGCTTAGAAGTGTTTTAATGCTAGAGGATAGGTATCTCCAAGATAGAACATCTATGAGCATTGATCCTAATCGATTTTAAGTGCACTCGGATCTTAGAAGATGAATACTATCAAGGAAGAAACCAAATTAATATACATTACCAAATGAATGCTTCTAATGAAGGATGCCTTCTCGATTGTTGAAATGGAGTCTTTGGAGAAAATAGCTTCAATTGTTAGGAGCTTTACAAATAGTAGCTTTTGAATTCTGATTCTTGATCTTGGGCTTTGTGAGTTATATAGACCTTCTTAATAACTTCATTTGAAATCATTTGTAGTTGATGACGAGCCTTGTCTTGAGCCTTGATTTCCAACCCTTCTTTGTTATCTTTGAAAAATGATCTTCTAGTGTTGAGTCCTTTGGGCTTTCATCTTCATTCTATGCCTTCTTCATAATTTTGATGACGCTATCTTCATTGATGCCGATTCTTCAATGCATTGCTTTCACGACCTTTTGACTTTGCTTGAATCGTCTTCCAAGCTTTAATCAACACCAAGAATAAGGTTTCATAAAGATTCCATCATAAAGTAAGCTTGGACACATGCTTGAGAATCACTTGGTGGAAGAATAGTCTTCATTCTCCTTAATGCTTCCATATAGCAATTTGAATTGGAAGTATAGCTTGAGGGCATGAAACTTCTTCATCATCTTGCATGGTTGATGTTGCAATAAAGTAAACCTGCATCATATATTATCTTCCATCCTAAGATTATGAAACAAAAAACAATTGCTTCACACTCCCCTTGATTGCCAATATGGGTGAGTTATGTAATCAAATGTGTTTACTATAAGCTTGATGAACATAAGCTTTTACATGCCTCAAGTATAGCAAGTATAGTTTGCAATGAAGTGCTTGGTTGAGGCCTAAAATACCCTCCAAATTACAAATCATGTAACCATAACATAACAAGGTTACATTGGGTAATCATGAAATCAAATGACGCATAAATATGAATAAATCAAGAGACTCTTGACTTTAGAAATTGATCATAAGCATGATCATATAATCTCACATAAGTATCAATAGAACCCACCAAGTTGTGTCCACTTGAGTTGAATCCATGCAAAGTATGTGTAGCATGTAGCACACATAACATAGGACGTTGATGTAGTTGAAACCGTTTCTTCAATTTCTTCTCTTCATAGGCCGATTTGAATACGTTCCTTCAATGAGTGTTGATCCACTTGCTCCATAGACAAATGCCAAATAATAAACCATTGACGAGGGTTGTTGAAGATTTGGAGTAGCTCTCATTGGCTCATCCTGGCTCTGATACCATTGTGAGTGTGTGGAAATGACCACAATGCAGAAATGTATGCTGGAGTATAGTATAGAGAAATGCTCCAAAAATTACACATAAGCAAAAGTACTGTCCCAATCGAATCATCACATAAAGAACTAACTTCAATGTGTTCTCCGTTTAAATACAAGAGAAGTATTCTTACAAAGATACTCATGTTGAGAGTAGCATGTGAGCCTTCATATACAAACGGTTTTTAGTAGATGCCTTCTAGATTTGTGTAAGGAACCTCTTCTTGTATATGTGAACGCACTTCATAAAGTAAATGTCATTGAGTGATTTGCACACAGAGAATGTAGTCGAAGAACTGACTGTTGTTTGTAGGAGAATGATGATGTACAACTTGCATTCAATCTGAAGTGATAGTGAGCCGCCAAAGGTTGAAGACTAAGGATATGCATGAGTATGTGCAACTTGCTTATGACACACATAAACATATGCACTCAGCTCAATTATAAATCTGAGATACTCTGTCTTAAACTCGAGTAATCGACTTTAAACATCATGACAGGGATTCAATATGAAATGCTATCGAATATGACGTGCATCATGTACAACAACAACTATATCAGTATTAGCTGTAAGTTCCAGCTGAATGTACAAATGTAGTTGTACATTCAGGACTTTTGGACTATTAGCTGCATCAATGAGAAAGTATACTGAATGTGTATATGAACTCCTATCACAGAATGATTACATATATTTAATCAATACTCAGAAAGTAATGAGTATATAGATCCTATACATTCATACTGAAGATGTGTAGGCTTACGAGCTTCACACAGATATATGAGCGCAGCCATATAGGTGTCTCCCTACATAAATAAGACTTCTCAGTATATATGTAATACTGAGATATTGTCATTAATCTGTAGAAATAGATTATTAGGATGTACGGCATGAATACACGAAGTGTCAAGAACAAGTGCCAGTGGATATAAATTACTTACGTATAACATTATCGTCAAAACACTAATTGCGTATGTATGATTACTATAATAACATACAGGCTTATCCTCTAACAGGGAAGATATTGCAAATGAATCGAGATGTCAGCTTCTCATTGATGAGAATAGTTCAGCGTTGATCTCTTCATGTATGTGCCTGTCTCATTATCAAGTCATGTATTGCTACAAGATGATATGATGAATACATAAGATTATTACTGCACATATATTGATGCATGCACACATTGCACACAAAGAATAACTCGAAAAATAATGCAGTACTCTACACACATCAATGCATTACAAATAGCAGAAGGTCTGTCCATCAGTATTGCACGCTCGACTTATCTCTCTTATGACACAGAGAGAGAGAGAGATGTAATGGAGCAGATGACAATAGATATTTCATGGCGAAACAACGTCGCCCAACTTTTCCATTTAGCTTCTTATGTATATGTACAAGTATGTTAAGTGGTAGAGTCCACCGCATGCATTCTTCTTGCTAAAAGCGATATATGGATTTGATTGCCTTGATTTATGGAATCATTTGTCACGCGCATCCATTTGGTTTCCTTGAGTTAAGGAATGTACTCACTAATTTGCCTATTATGTGGAAAAAACTCTTTTTTTACTTTATCTTTGGGATACGATATGGGTCATATGAGTCTTGCATGAAAACCTCTAAATACAAAATGCTACTAAAGACTTGGGTCATATGGAAAAATATTTCTAGGATTTTCTATAAGAAATGGGAAGTGCTAAGAGTGGTGAATTTGGAGATTGCTTGCTCCAACAGCTCCCCTTCAATCTTCAAATTCATCTTTAGCTCTTTTATGTGTTCTTCTCTCTCTCTCTTTTTCGTTTTTGTCCTTCTTGTATATTCTCTATCTCCCCTTTGATGTGGCTTTTCTTTCTTTCTATGCATCCTTGTTTTTTTCCTTCCTTCTTCTCCAATTTGCTTCATGTATCTTCATAATTGATTCTTCATGATGTAGATATATTCTTCTTAAGAACTGTAGGTCCTTCACAATGATGTAGTCCCTAGTTGTCGAAGTAAGGCTTCTCCATGTAAAACCTTTTATTGATGTAGTTCCTTTCTTCTTTGTGGTTGATGATGCTCCTCTTTGTGAATAGCTCCTTTGATGATGTTCCTCCTTGTTCGTAGTGTAGATAGCTCCTTTGAAATTGCTTTTGACACTCGAATTTTCTTCAAATGTAGAATAGCTTTTCTGCTTCTTTTGAAGTGTCTTTGATTTCCATATGTTGATGTCTTCAAACTTTCTTTGTAGTAGACTAGTTTTCCCTCTCTTGTTGATGTCTTTTCTTCATGAGTTGATGTAGTCCATTGATGTAGTCCTTTGCTCCATGTAGTTGATCTTCGCTTTGTCCTTTGCTTCAAAAGTAGCTCCAACTTTGGTTGATAATATCTTCTTCCTTTGAATGCTTCATGTTGATGTAGAACCTTCCTTCAAGAATATCTCCCCTTCAATTTGAGAACTCGTTTATGTGATCTTTGAATGATATAATCTTTTACATAGTACTTCAAATAAGGAAGTACAAGAGCTTGAATACATGAGCTCTTTTTTATCATAATACATAATGAAAGTTCCAAACAAGTTACAAAGCTACAAAGTGCTTTATCTATGGCTTTTGCCATTTATGTATAACAACTTAACTTTGTCTAATGCAAAGTTCAGAGGTTGTGGATTTCCCTCACTCATCTTGGAGCGAGCATTGCTCTAGCTCTAGAGTGATTCTATTTCTTCACCTGTTTGATGACTTCTTTACATGAGGAAATAAGGTTTTAACCAAGATCCCAGCTTCTTGATTAATCTCCATTTTGATTTCACCTTCTATGTGTAGAAACAAGTGCTCACACCACTTGTAATGTGCTCAACTATTTGTGTTTTACAATGGTTGGTGATGAGGGGATTTGAATGCTTTAACTAGCTTTTACAAGGGATGTAATGTGTGATGATAATATGCAGCCTTTGAGTGACTCTTTATAAATGAGAGTCCATACAAATTTGTATTCAAGTCAAATTGACTTACGATAGCACATATAAAGTGCTTATGTCTCTACAAGTAGAGTAGAGTAATG
Source organism: Ceratopteris richardii (assembly GCA_020310875.1). Taxonomy (NCBI): domain Eukaryota; kingdom Viridiplantae; phylum Streptophyta; class Polypodiopsida; order Polypodiales; family Pteridaceae; genus Ceratopteris; species Ceratopteris richardii. The sequence continues at coordinate 16,896,170 of CM035443.1, read as the reverse complement.
TTTTTACATTTGTCTAGGTGTGTTGAATACACCTTCCTTTTCTTCATTTTGTGAGGAAGTCTTCTTCTTCATCTTTGTGTGCGTTGAATGCACATTCTTCATCTTCCTATGGTGAGGAAGTCTTTACTTTGAGTGCATTGAATGCACTTTCTTCTTCTTGCTATTGTTTGATTTTTACTTCTTCTAATTGATATGGAGAGGTGAGCTTCATGATGAGCTCCTTGAGTTGTGACGTCCATGGTCTTTGTCTCGGTCACTTGAATCTTCTTCTTTCAATCCTTCTTGTTCAATAATGGAGGAGTGCTTAGAAAGCATGTGGCTGCAAATACAATCTTCTTTGATGGATATGTGCTTGAGTAGCACTTGACTACAAATACAAGCTTCTTGATTTTGTGTTCATATCTCAATATGGAGCTTGAGAGGTACATATCAATAAATGAGATATATGTGATCTTCTTTTGAACCACTAGTGTGTGATAGAGATTCAATGGACAATGGGAGAAGTCTATGATATGATATCGATTTCTATGAGAAGGCTTAGAAGTGTTTTAATGCTAGAGGATAGGTATCTCCAAGATAGAACATGTATGAGCATTGATCCTAATCGATTTTAAGTGCACTCGGATCTTAGAAGATGAATACTATCAAGGAAGAAACCAAATTAATATACATTACCAAATGAATGCTTCTAATGAAGGATGCCTTCTCGATTGTTGAAATGGAGTCTTTGGAGAAAATAGCTTCAATTGTTAGGAGCTTTACAACTAGTAGCTTTTGAATTCTGATTCTTGATCTTGGGCTTTGTGAGTTATATAGACCTTCTTAATAACTTCATTTGAAATCATTTGTAGTTGATGACGAGCCTTGTCTTGAGCCTTGATTTCCAAACCTTCTTTGTTATCTTTGAAAAATGATCTTCTAGTGTTGAGTCCTTTGGGCTTTCATCTTCATTCTATGCCTTCTTCATAATTTTGATGACGCTATCTTCATTGATGCCGATTCTTCAATGCATTGCTTTCACGACCTTTTGACTTTGCTTGAATCGTCTTCCAAGCTTTAATCAACACCAAGAATAAGGTTTCATAAAGATTCCATCATAAAGTAAGCTTGGACACATGCTTGAGAATCACTTGGTGGAAGAATAGTCTTCATTCTCCTTGATGCTTCCATATAGCAATTTGAATTGGAAGTATAGCTTGAGGGCATGAAACTTCTTCATCATCTTGCATGGTTGATGTTGCAATAAAGTAAACCTGCATCATATATTATCTTCCATCCTAAGATTATGAAACAAAAAACAATTGCTTCACACTCCCCTTGATTGCCGATATGGGTGAGTTATGTAATCAAATGTGTTTACTATAAGCTTGATGAACATAAGATTTTACATGCCTCAAGTATAGCAAGTATAGTTTGCAATGAAGTGCTTGGTTGAGGCCTAAAATACCCTCCAAATTACAAATCATGTAACCATAACATAACAAGGTTACATTGGGTAATCATGAAACCAAATGACGCATAAATATGATTAAATCAAGAGACTCTTGACTTTAGAAATTGATCATAAGCATGATCATATAATCTCACATAAGTATCAATAGAAACCACCAAGTTGTGTCCACTTGAGTTGAATCCATGCAAAGCATGTGTAGCATGTAGCACACATAGCATAGGCCGTTGATGTAGTTGAAACCGTTTCTTCAAATTCTTCTCTTCATAGGCCGATTTGAATACGTTCCTTCAATGAGTGTTGATCCACTTGCTCCATAGACAAATGCCAAATAATAAACCATTGATGAGGGTTGTTGAAGATTTGGAGTAGCTCTCATTGGCTCATCCTGGCTCTGATACCATTGTGAGTGTGTGGAAATGACCACAATGCAGAAATGTATGCTGGAGTATAGTATAGAGAAATGCTCCAAAAATTACACATAAGCAAAAGTACTGTCCCAATCGAATCATCACATAAAGAACTAACTTCAATGTGTTCTCCGTTTAAATACAAGAGAAGTATTCTTACAAAGATACTCATGTTGAGAGTAGCATGTGAGCCTTCATATACAAACGGTTTTCAGTAGATGCCTTCTAGATTTGTGTAAGGAACCTCTGCTTGTATATGTGAACGCACTTCATAAAGTAAATGTCATTGAGTGATTTGCACACAGAAAATGTAGTCGAAGAACTGACTGTTGTTTGTAGGAGAATGATGATGTACAACTTGCATTCAATCTGAAGTGATAGTGAGCCGCCAAAGGTTGAAGACTAAGGATATGCATGAGTATGTGCAACTTGCTTATGACACACATAAACATATGCACTCGGCTCAATTATAAATCTGAGATACTCTGTCTTCAACTCGAGTAATCGACTTTAAACATCATGACAGGGATTCAATATGAAATGCTATCGAATATGACGTGCATCATGTACAACAACAACTATATCAGTATTAGCTGTAAGTTCCAGCTGAATGTACAAATGTAGTTGTACATTCAGGACTTTTGGACTATTAGCTGCATCAATGAGAAAGTATACTGAATGTGTATATGAACTCCTATCACAGAATGATTACATATATTTCATCCATACTCAGAAAGTAATGAGTATATAGATCCTATACATTCATACTGAAGATGTGTACGCTTACGAGCTTCACACAGATATATGAGCGCAGCCATATAGGTGTCTCCCTACATAAATAAGACTTCTCAGTATATATGTAATACTGAGATATTGTCATTAATCTGTAGCAATAGATTATTAGGATGTACGGCATGAATACACGAAGTGTCAAGAACAAGTGCCAGTGGATATAAATTACTTGCGTATAACATTATCGTCAGAACACTAATTGCGTATGTATGATTACTATAATAACATACAGGCTTATCCTCTAACAGGCAAGATATTGCAAATGAATCGAGATGTTAGCTTCTCATTGATGAGAATAGTTCAGCGTTGATCTCTTCATGTATGTGCCTGTCTCATTATCAAGCCATGTATTGCTACAAGATGATATGATGAATACATAAGATTATTACTGCACATATATTGATGCATGCACACATTGCACACAAACAATAACTCGAAAAATAATGCAGTACTCTACACACATCAATGCATTACAAATAGCAGAAGGTCTGTCCATCAGTATTGCATGCTCGACTTATCTCTCTTATGACACAGAGAGAGAGAGAGAGATGTAATGGAGCAGATGACAATAGATATTTCATGGCCAAACAACGTCGCCCAACTTTTCCATTTAGTTTCTCATGTATATATACAAGTATGTTTAGTGGTAGAGTCCACCGCATGCATTCTTCTTGCTAAAAGCGATATATGGATTTGATTGCCTTGATTTATGGAATCATTTGTCACGCGCATCCATTTGGTTTCCTTGAGTTAAGGAATGTACTCACTAATTTGCCTATTATGTGGAAAAAACTCTTTTTTTACTTTATCTTTGGGATACGATATGGGTCATATGAGTCTTGCATGAAAACCTCTAAATACAAAATGCTACTAAAGACTTGGGTCATATGGAAAAATATTTCTGGGATTTTCTATAAGAAATGGGAAGTGCTAAGAGTGGTGAATTTGGAGATTGCTTGCTCCAACAGCTCCCCTTCAATCTTCAAATTCATCTTTAGCTCTTTTATGTGTTCTCTCTCTCTCTCTTTTTCGTTTTTGTCCTTCTTGTATATTCTCTATCTCCCCTTTGATGTGGCTTTTCTTTCTTTCTATGCATCCTTGTTTTTTTCCTTCCTTCTTCTCCAATTTGCTTCATGTATCTTCATAATTGATTCTTCATGATGTAGATATATTCTTCTTAAGAACTGTAGGTCCTTCACAATGATGTAGTCCCTAGTTGTCAAAGTAAGGCTTCTCCATGTAAAACCTTTTATTGATGTAGTTCCTTTCTTCTTTGTGGTTGATGATGCTCCTCTTTGTGAATAGCTCCTTGATGATGTTCCTCCTTGTTCGTAGTGTAGATAGCTCCTTTGAAATTGCTTTTGACACTCGAATTTTCTTCAAATGTAGAATAGCTTTCTGCTTCTTTTGAAGTGTCTTTGATTTCCATATGTTGATGTCTTCAAACTTTCTTTGTAGTAGACTAGTTTTCCCTCTCTTGTTGATGTCTTTTCTTCATGAGTTGATGTAGTCCATTGATGTAGTCCTTTGCTCCATGTAGTTGATCTTCGCTTTGTCCTTTGCTTCAAAAGTAGCTCCAACTTTGGTTGATAATATCTTCTTCCTTTGAATGCTTCATGTTGATGTAGAACCTTCCTTCAAGAATATCTCCCCTTCAATTTGAGAACTCGTTTATGTGATCTTTGAATGATATAATCTTTTACATAGTACTTCAAATAAGGAAGTACAAGAGCTTGAATACATGAGCTCTTTTTTATCATAATACATAATGAAAGTTCCAAACAAGTTACAAAGCTACAAAGTGCTTTATCTATGGCTTTTGCCATTTATGTATAACAACTCAACTTTTTCTAATGCAAAGTTCAGAGGTTGTGGATTTCCCTCACTCATCTTGGAGCGAGCATTGCTCTAGCTCTAGAGTGATTCTATTTCTTCACCTGTTTGATGACTTCTTTACATGAGGAAATAAGGTTTTAACCAAGATCCCAGCTTCTTGATTAATCTCCATTTTGATTTCACCTTCTATGTGTAGAAACAAGTGCTCACACCACTTGTAATGTGCTCAACTATTTGTGTTTTACAATGGTTGGTGTTGAGGGGATTTGAATGCTTTTACTAGCTTTTACAAGGGATGTAATGTGTGATGATAATATGCAGCCTTTGAGTGACTCTTTATAAATGAGAGTCCATAAAAATTTGTATTCAAGTCAAATTGACTTACGATAGCACATATAAAGTGCTTATGTCTCTACAAGTAGAGTAGAGTAATGTTTTTACATTTGTCTAGGTGTGTTGAATACACCTTCCTTTTCTTCATTTTGTGAGGAAGTCTTCTTCTTCATCTTTGTGTGCGTTGAATGCACATTCTTCATCTTCCTATGGTGAGGAAGTCTTTACTTTGAGTGCATTGAATGCACTTTCTTCTTCTTGCTATTGTTTGATTTTTACTTCTTCTAATTGATATGGAGAGGTGAGCTTCATGATGAGCTCCTTGAGTTGTGACGTCCATGGTCTTTGTCTCGGTCACTTGAATCTTCTTCTTTCAATCCTTCTTGTTCAATAATGGAGGAGTGCTTAGAAAGCATGTGGCTGCAAATACAATCTTCTTTGATGGATATGTGCTTGAGTGGCACTTGACTACAAATACAAGCTTCTTGATTTTGTGTTCATATCTCAATATGGAGCTTGAGAGGTACATATCAATAAATGAGATATATGTGATCTTCTTTTGAACCACTAGTGTGTGATAGAGATTCAATGGACAATGGGAGAAGTCTATGATATGATATCGATTTCTATGAGAAGGCTTAGAAGTGTTTTAATGCTAGAGGATAGGTATCTCCAAGATAGAACATGTATGAGCATTGATCCTAATCGATTTTAAGTGCACTCGGATCTTAGAAGATGAATACTATCAAGGAAGAAACCAAATTAATATACATTACCAAATGAATGCTTCTAATGAAGGATGCCTTCTCGATTGTTGAAGTGGAGTATTTGGAGAAAATAGCTTCAATTGTTAGGAGCTTTACAAATAGTAGCTTTTGAATTCTGATTCTTGATCTTGGGCTTTGTGAGTTATATAGACCTTCTTAATAACTTCATTTGAAATCATTTGTAGTTGATGACGAGCCTTGTCTTGAGCCTTGATTTCCAACCCTTCTTTGTTATCTTTGAAAAATGATCTTCTAGTGTTGAGTCCTTTGGGCTTTCATCTTCGTTCTATGCCTTCTTCATAATTTTGATGACGCTATCCTCATTGATGCCGATTCTTCAATGCATTGCTTTCACGACCTTTTGACCTTGCTTGAATCTTCTTCCAAGCTTTAATCAACACCAAGAATAAGGTTTCATAAAGATTCCATCATAAAGTAAGCTTGGACACATGCTTGAGAATCACTTGGTGGAAGAATAGTCTTCGTTCTCCTTGATGCTTCCATATAGCAATTTGAATTGGAAGTATAGCTTGAGGGCATGAAACTTCTTCATCATCTTGCATGGTTGATGTTGCAATAAAGTAAACCTGCATCATATATTATCTTCCATCCTAAGATTATGAAACAAAAAACAATTGCTTCACACTCCCCTTGATTGCCAATATGGGTGAGTTATGTAATCAAATGTGTTTACTATAAGCTTGATGAACATAAGCTTTTACATGCCTCAAGTATAGCAAGTATAGTTTGCAATGAAGTGCTTGGTTGAGGCCTAAAATACCCTCCAAATTACAAATCATGTAACCATAACATAACAAGGTTACATTTGGTAATCATGAAATCAAATGACGCATAAATATGATTAAATCAAGAGACTCTTGACTTTAGAAATTGATCATAAGCATGATCATATAATCTCACATAAGTATCAATAGAAACTACCAAGTTGTGTCCACTTGAGTTGAATCCATGCAAAGTATGTGTAGCATGTAGCACACATAGCATAGGCTGTTGATGTAATTGAAACCGTTTCTTCAAATTCTTCTCTTCATAGGCCGATTTGAATACCTTTCTTCAATGAGTGTTGATCCACTTGCTCCATAGACAAATGCCAAATAATGAACCATTGATGAGGGTTGTTGAAGATTTGGAGTAGCTCTCATTGGCTCATCCTGGCTCTGATACCATTGTGAGTGTGTGGAAATGACCACAATGCAGAAATGTATGCTGGAGTATAGTATAGAGAAATGCTCCAAAAATTACACATAAGCAAAAGTACTGTCCCAATCGAATCATCACATAAAGAACTAACTTCAATGTGTTCTCCGTTTAAATACAAGAGAAGTATTCTTACAAAGATACTCATGTTGAGAGTAGCATGTGAGCCTTCATATACAAACAGTTTTCAGTAGATGCCTTCTAGATTTGTGTAAGGAACCTCTGCTTGTATATGTGAACGCACTTCATAAAGTAAATGTCATTGAGTGATTTGCACACAGAAAATGTAGTCGAAGAACTGACTGTTGTTTGTAGGAGAATGATGATGTACAACTTGCATTCAATCTGAAGTGATAGTGAGCCGCCAAAGGTTGAAGACTAAGGATATGCATGAGTATGTGCAACTTTCTTATGACACACATAAACATATGCACTCGGCTCAATTATAAATCTGAGATACTCTGTCTTCAACTCGAGTAATCAACTTTAAACATCATGACAGGGATTCAATATGAAATGCTATTGAATATGACGTGCATGTGTTCTATTTCTCTGATTTTTCATTTTGTGATCATTGTCAATATAGAAAGCAAACCAGAAATGTCCATAGAACGCACATTAACTCTTCAATTCAGCCTTTAGATCTCATTCATAAAGATGTGTGTGGTCCTATGCCCACTAGGTCCTTACGTGGTTCTCTTTACTTTGTCACTTTGATAGATGATGCTACTAGAAAAGTTTCAGCATATCCTATCAAATGAAAGGCTTAGGTATTCCCTACTTTCAGAAAATGGTTTGTATTCGCTACTTTTAGAAAATGGTTTGCCTCAGTTGAGACTGAAAAAGGAACTAAGATTAAAGCTTTATGTTCAGATAATGGGGATGAGTATACCTCACATGAATTCAACCTTTTCTGTGAGTCTAGCGGGATTCATAGAGAGTTTACAGCTCCTTATACCCCAGTACAGAATGGTGTAGCTGAAAGAATGAATAGAATTATTCAAGATAGAGTAGTTTCTATGTTGCGTCATGCAAACCTTTCACAAGGCTTTTGGGCAGAAGCAGTATTGACTACAGTTCATGTGATAAACCTTTCACCTGGTACTACCAAAGGTCTAAAAGTGGCACAAGAGTTATGGAGAGGGAAGCCACCATATTATGATCATCTTCGAGTTTTTGGGTATGAAGCATATGTTCATGTACCCAAGAATCTTAAACAAAAGTTGTATCATAAGTCAAAGAAATGCATTTTTCTTGGATATGGTCGAGAAGGACAATTTGGATATTGCTTATGGGATCCTGAAACATGGTCAGCAATCAGAAGTAGTAATGTCATTTTCAATGAGTCTAAGATGCAACATTAAGGAGGTTGAAGTGAGTAGAGTGGTGTTTGAGGATACTAGTCCTCTAGTTAGCATGCATAAAAATGCTGCACATAGGGATGTTCAAGAGAATGTCCGATCAGATCAGTCTCCACATGTTCCTGTCAACAACCATTGAGATGCTCTGCATGTGTCTCACATCCACCTGATAGATATGTTCTAGATTTGGATTTTGTTATGATAATAGATGCCGGTGAGCCTTCTTGCTAGAAAGAGGCTATGCAAATAGAGGGTCATGTCAACTAGGAGCGTGCCATGAAGAGTGAGTTGGATTCTATTCACAAGAATGGTACTTGGGATTTAGTACCTTTGCCAAAGGGCAAGAAAGCTTTACCATGTAAATGGGTATATAAGCTGAAATTCACATTAGATAGTGCTTCTCCAAAGTATAAAGCACGGCTTGTTGCAAAGGGTTTTAAGCAAAAACATGGCGTTGATTTCAAGGAAATCTTCTCTCGAGTGGTCAAGATGACTACCTTGCGCATGTTGAGGACTTAGAGCTAGTCCAAACCAATGTGAAAACTACATTCTTGCATGGAGATCTTACAAATGAGATCTATATGGAGCAACCAGAGGGTTATGTAGTTCCTAGCAAGAAAAGTCTAGTTTGTAAGCTCAAGAAGAGCTTGTATGGAGTTAAATAGTCCCCTAGGAAATGATACCAAAAGTTTGATGCTTTTATGAAGTCTCAAGACTATTCTCAAAGCAATAAGGATCATTGTCTCTACACAAAGAGATGCTCAGTTGGTAGCTTGATATGCTTGATACTTTATGCCGATGATATGTTGATTGCTGGGAAGTCCTCTTATGACTTGTCAATTCTCATAAAGAAGTTGAGTCAGACATTTGATATGAAGGATTTGGGGGATGCCAATCATATTCTTGGCATGCACATTACTCGTGATGGGAGTAAAAGATGCATATACTTGTCTCAAGGTCATCAAGTATCGTTTAGTAAAATGGGAGCTAAGATCATGGATAGTAACAACAACATTGTTGGGACTGGCATAAGGAGGAACAACCTGTATGAGTTGTGTGCTCTTATAGCCACTACAAGTGTGGGCACAAGTAAGCTATGGAATGAGAGATTCGGCCACATCGGATACCCTATACTAAAGGAGATGCATCACAGGAGTATGGTTGCACACCTACCATGGATTACAGAAATAAAGGAACCATGTGAAGCTTGCATGATGGGCAAGCAATAAAGGAAGGCATTTCCACAAGAAAGCAAGAACATGGCAAGCTATCCTCTAGAGTTGGTACATGCTCACTTTGCAGAAAAATGCCTACACAAGCCTTGGGCGGAGCTTCCTACTTTATGTTACTTGTCAGTGACTATAGTAGGAAGATGTGGATGTACTTCCTTCACGATACGGCTCAAGATTCTGGTAAGCTTAGAGTATGGCTTCAGCTTGTTGAAATTGAAACAAGAAAGAATATGAAGAAATTCAGGACAGATGGCAATGGTGAGTTCACATCAATAGAGTTTGAAGATTTCTACAAGAGTAAGGGAATCAAGCATCAACTCACAATGGCACATAGTCCTGAACAGAACAATGTTGCAAAACATCAAAGTCGAATCATCATGGAGATGGCAAGGTGCATGTTGAAGGGAAAGGGTTTGCCTAATCAATTTCAGGTAGAGGTTATCAACACTACTATCTACATTCACATTGAAGCCACACCAAAGCACTTGATGGAAAGACTCCACAAGAAGCATACACTGGTAAAAAACCTTCTATTTCCCATTTCAAAGTATTTGGAAGTGAATGTTATGTATATGTTCCAGATAGGGAGATAAAAAAGCTTCAACCAAAAAGCATCAAATGTATCTTCCTAGGGTACAATGAAGATAAGAAGGCTTATAAGATTTATGACCTTGAGGCTAAGAAGATAATGGCAATTTACGATGTGGTGTTTAAGGAGGAGCAACCGCATGCAATGGAGGAGGAAAATAGAGCTTTCACTTTATCATTAGGTGAATGGGCAATCCACAATGAAGCTGGCCCAAGAGCTATCCCTTCTATGCAAGAGAACAAAGCGTCATCTTCAGATGATGAGTCTGAAAGTCACCAACCTATCATCACCCAAGTGGAAAAGCCATTGCAACATTGGGTGAGGCAGCTTTGTGATTCTGCAAACCCCATCCCACAGTCACTAGAATAGGTTGCAAATGGACCAAGGTGATTACAGAGAATAGAGGAACAGAGATGGGTAAGCACCCATATTGTAAACATATCCTTGATGGTTGATATCATTCAAGAACAAGCAAATGAACCAATCAACGTGGAAGAGGCACTCCATGATCCAAATTGGAGGGCTTCCATGCAAACAAAATACAACAATATCATGAAGAACACTTGGGAGCTAGTGGATCGATCCCCTAAGCGTAAAGTCATTCGCACCAAGTGAGTCTGGAAGCTAAAGTACAAGGTTGATGGTACTCTAGAAAAGTACAAAGCAAGACTTGTCACATAGGGCTGCTCATAAGTTGAAGACATTGAATTTTGTGAATCATTTACCCGAGCGCAAGGATGACTACTATCTGAATAGTACTAGCTATGGTTGTACATAAGCATTGGCCAGTCTATCACATGGATGTCAAATTAGCATTCTTGAATGGAGACCTCAAGGAGGAGGTATATGCGTCTCAACCACTAGGATTTGAGGCTCCCTATTCAGAGAACAAGGTATGTAAGCTAAAGAAGGCATTATATGGGGTGAAATAATCCCCTAGAGCATGGTGTTGGTAGATAGATAAATATCTGTTGGATCTAGGTTTCAAAAGATGTGTTTTTGATGCTAAATTTTATGTTCTAAAGAGAGGAGGGACAACAATTGTGCTTGTACTTTGTGTAGATGACCTTGTGATTATAGGAAATGATGATGCTCTTCTTCAACAAACAAAAGATGCCCTGAGTTGAGAATTTTAAATGTCAAACTTGGGCTCAATGCATTATTGCTTAGGCCTTGAAGTTTGGTAGGAACCAGGGAAGATTTTCATCTCTCAACAAAAGATATGCAAAACAGATGCTGAAGGCATTCAACATGGAGGATTGCAAGGAAATTTCTATACCTATGGAGGTCAACACAAAATTATCTATTGATGATACTTCACCTCTAGTGGATATTGGAAGATACAAGAAACTGGTTGGAAGTCTCATCTACTTGTGCAATAGAAGACCAAATATCTCTTATGCTATTGGAGTAGTAAGTAGGTTCTCTAATAAGCCTTTCCAAACTCATTACAAGGCAAGCATGCGGATACTCAGGTATGTTAAAGGAACCACTGATTATGCCATTCTTCACAAAGAAGGATCATCTCTGGTCAGATACCGTGACTCAGATTTGATAGGAGATATTGATAGCAAAAATTCAATTTCTGGATATTGCTTTTCTATAGGATTAGGGATTTTCTCTCAAATTAGTAAGAAGCAACCCACTGTAGCATTATCTTCTATTGAAGCTGAGTACAAAGTTGCATGTATTGCAACATGTGAAGCAGTTTGAGGAGGATCCTATGGCACATAGGAATACAAGGATAGGAGATTATAGAGTTGAAGTGTGACAACCAAAGTTGCATGGCCATCATCAAGAATCCTTTTTTCCATGCACATACCAAGCACATAGAAATTTAGTATCACTATGTGCATGAGTTGATTGAGGATGGGGTCGTGGAGATAAGATATTTTCCAACTGAAGAAAATGAAGCAGACATCTTCACCAAGGTTCTTGGGAGAGAGCAACTTTTATGAAACTTTCCAAAGCTTGGAATTGGACCAAGGAGGTAGTTCACTGCTAGGTGGACATTGAGGGGGGGTGTTAGATACACTCAATACTCCACCTCAATACTCCACCTCAATAATCCACCCTCAATTGACCACAAATGATCCATGGTGCTCTAATTTGTAAGGCCCCCATTATGAGGTGAAGCCATTGTGAGAGCCCGGACATTTGTGGAACCCTACCTTCTAAGTTAGATGAGGTCTATATGTGACCGTTGATGGTTATAGATGATCATTGTGAGCCTAGCCATCAGGTTAGGTAGGGCATAAACTTCTGGGCCACTGGGTTGCCATTCAAGGAAAAAATAAAGGCCCTGTGGCATCATGCGATTTCCCCATATAACCTTAATGGGTGGAGTGTAGAGGGGGTCTTGCCCATCTGCTAGGTCTGGGAGGCCTGTCTCCCTGACCCGTAGGGCTGAGACGGTAGAACTTTTGGTCACAGAGATATTACCTGATTGTATATTTTGCCAACTATTGTGTATCTTTGAACTGTGTTTATCTATACTGACTTCCTTGTAAAAGATATATAAGCATGGCCCATGTTGAGATTTACATAGAATTACTCACTAGTAAGCCCTTCATCTAGAGTCTATCTAGATCGCCATCTAAGCTCCACATTGGGAGTACACGGGTGGAAAACACCATCATTGTAACTGCATTATGCATGGCAATTTGAGAATTCGAGTTCTCTACCTCTCAGTCTGCATCTATCTTTGTCTGTGTTTTTCTCTTAACATTGTCTACTGGTCTATTCTGTAGTGTTGTCATTTTCTTACAGGGCCTTGTACTGATCATCACCAAGGGGATTTACCATTACTCCATAATTGATCTTGAAAGAGTGCACATGGGAATTTGGATCATCTTCTAGGAATGCTCTAAACTTAGTGTAGCTCATGCTGGCTTGAGACACTCTTTTGAAAGTCATGTCTTCTGTTGCCATCTCAGGGAAAAATTGAACTGATCGAGGGGGTCTGGTGTATCTTCATATTTAAAAGTTGATACAAATGGATCTGTATGTTTCTCAATTTTTTTTTGGGCATGGTTTGGTGTTTCTACAGTGTGTGTCGCAAAAGCGGATGACAATTCAAAATACCACGTGTTGAGTTATTCTTCTTTTGTTTGTAAATTTTGGTTCAAAAGGTCTAGAAACAATGGAAAGGGAACCTTAGGCTTTCTCTTATGATGGTTTTTGATAACCATTGGTTGCATTGAAAGCTTTGCGAGCAGTTTTTGGGGAATCGACTTCTATTGTAATTTGTTCCATTTGTGGCATTGATGAAGTTGTAATAGTGATTGCAGTGTGGTTATGAGTTGGTGATCCTCTTCACAGATGGGATTATGGGATGCTTTGGGTTGTTGTATCTTCGTTGGTGCCACCTAAGAGGCTCCTAACTGACTTCAAACTATTCATGGTTGTGTATCTGACTTATATTTAGGGTAGGATTCTCCATAATGCAGCACTGGCATGCATCCTTACCCAATGCTTGAATACTTCACCAAATTCCATCACCAATGTCTCTACTAGTTTAGAATCTCTGCTTTTGTAATGCCAGTACCTAGTAGAATTGCTAGTGTTGACATCTGCTAGTATCTACATTGAGTATTTACACCCTCTTTTGTACTCAATAATTCCTTTCTTTTAATAGTGTGCAGTCCTCTACACTGCACATCGGAGATCAACTAGGGTTTTTGGATAGAGGGTATCCCTAGTACATGACCCTTTAACTTTTCCTATCTACACTTTACTCACTATCTGAGTATTGTCTACTCACCACACTCACAAGGTATCTATAACTTACTGTATCTACACCACCATAACAATATTTTCAGAAATGTATATTCAGACAATCATTGTAATATTGCTTTTTCACAATACCTCACATGAATTCAATAACACCATAAATAACAAATTAATTAATCAATTAACTTCAACGATTATAATTCTGCATTCACAATTCACCATTCACTTCTATTATAGTATATTGACAAACAAATAGAGGGTGCAGAGAATACATAGTTGATTTACGTAGAACAAGACTCTTGCACCTAAAGCACCACATGACAGATTCATACCTCATTGTCGTGGGTCATCACCGAGTCGATTCTATTAAAATCCCTTTACGTTGTTTCAATAAATACATTTTGTTAATATTTACATTTTCCGCATTCATGTCCTAACACAATTCATTCATTAGCTCAAAGTTTGTGTGCCTCATGCATTTTTAAAATTTGTGTTTTCTATTGTGTAGATTGAGACATGCACTATCCAAAAAATTAATGAACACATGATAGAATCATCTCTCACTATCACGAATATTAGATTCGTTTCAAGTGTGAAAGTGATGGATGCGATTGATTTATATTATCCTTTATCTTTCTATATGAGGATCAATCTAGGAAAAAAATGTATATCGTGTACTTCTAGATGAATATTTTGTTGCTAATCAAATGGGCAAGGGTTCTTCCTTTGGTAAGAAGAATAATTATCAATGTTGCAAAATTAAATAAAGAGGACACAAATGAAAAAGAAAATTTTTACAAGCATTTTGATTCCAATGAACATGCACTTAAGAGCTATCTTAAATTGATTGGTAAAGAGGCTAGAGTTGGTATTATAGATGCTTTGCTTTTTGAAACTTGTATGAAATAAAGAATGTGCTCTTAATAATTAGTGTAGTTACAAACTATTAGGATGTAAGAATACATGAGACATAACCCCTTAATTTCTTATACATATACACATAATAGAAGATTGCCTTCTCGGAGTTTGAGGTAGGCAAAAGCATGCGAACAACACAATGAAGAAGGAGAAGCTTGGAGAGCAACACAAAACTAAATGTATTACCAAATGAATGTACAAAAGGTAAGTGATACATTAGGGGTATAGGTGTATATACAAGCTAAGGGAAAAAACCTCCTAAAGAGGGAAAAAGTACCTTGACACTCACACATCACTACCAAAATATATCAACAAATACCCCCACCCCTCTGGAATGATGAGGTGAACAAGGAGCTAGCAATTGTGTATAAGGAAGTTCCAAGATATGTGGATTGAAATGAATCCACAAAAAGAAGTAATCCCAAAGCTTTGTGAAAAGCTTGAAGCTTCTCCCTAAGCAGAACGCTTGTGAAAAGATATACAATATTATCCTCTGTGGGCACATACACCAACCTAATATCTCCAAAGAGAGTCTCTCCCTAATGTAATGATAATGCACCTAAATGTGCTTTGTAGAAGCATGGAACATAGGGATACTTGCAACTGCCAATATGATTTGACTCTCAGCAAAGATGTGGTGTTAAAATATTGAACAACACCCAAATCAGCCATAAGGTGTTTGAGCCACATGCACTCAACACTACTTGTGAAAGCTATCCTATGATCAACCTCACAACTAGAAATGGCAACAATAGGGTTCTTCTTGCTCAACTAAGATATGCATGAGGTAGCAAGCATGAAGAAAAAACCACTACTGGACATAGAATTTCACTGAGCTAATCTGAGTTAGAAAAATCATATAAATATGATAGTAATGATCTGCCATTGGGATAAAGCAATCCAAGTAGCTAGACACCACTCAAGTAGTGAAATCTGTGCTTAATTATCTGCTTACTATTGACACTTGGGCTATGCATAAACCTTCTCATCCAAGAGATAGCAAACTGAATATCAAGCCGGGTTATGTAGAAGTAAATCAGGCATCCAATAGCCTTTTCGTAGAGAAAACATCAAATGCATCTCCAACATAATGAAGAATCAACTATATGCATGTCTCCTAGGAGTGGTAATAGGTTTATAATCCTCAAGGCCAAAATGCATCAATGATGTGTCAATGTATTTTGTTTGACATCAAGTTATTTCCCCATCAAGTTGCACAAATTGGATGCCCAAATAATGACACAATCACCCCAAATCTCATATATCAAAAGAGGCATGTAAATCATGCTTAAATACAACAATATGCTTCTTATAAGGCAAGTGAGGAACATAGCATCAACATATACAAAAATGATAAGAATTAATGGGGCAAGTTTCTAACACCTGCAATGTAGCTATGGAACTAGGCCCACACACAATGATATATGCTCACTGTTCTAGACATTCCTCTGCAACTATGTAGATAATCGAAATGAAACTTTATAGAATTAAAATGGACCCTCAGATCTACTTAAGAACCTTTGAATAAATACAATTGGATTTTCCACTAGAAGAATTATCCACTTCAAGATAGGCTATCTATAGACAACACTCTCTATGTGCAGAGATACAAGTTCACGAAATTGGCAATTTCTTACAATTCACTAAGACTTTGAAACACTTTTGGGAACTACATGAGAGATGAAATTATGGTTGAATAAACACAAATGATTAAAATGAGAGAGCAAATAATGCTCTACAATCTGGTATAGACAAAATTGTGAAAGCCTAACTACGCCTCTAGATAGAGAGGAACAAAATAATGAGCAAATGAGATACACAAGAAAGGGGTTTCCTTGTTGGAGTTTAGTACTTTAGTAAACCAAGAGGGAAACTCATGAAACTCATAAAACTCAAGAAACAAAGGCAAAATGATGCTTATATAGAAGGTTTACATTATCTTTCCTAGAATCTTGTTAACCACCCAATAATCAGTGTAGATACACTTTTTGATGGGTAATTTTTGAATTTTATTGATGGTGCTTCTAACTTGATTCCAAGACTTTGGGTCCTCCTTTTTGATTGATCCACTTGCAAAACTCATGGATGAGAAATTTTCTATGTTTGAGACTTGATTTTCAACAAGAATTACATCATATGCATATGCTTAAATTATAAGGTGATCTAAGTTAGACCGTTCTTAAATCCATGTGCTAGCAACTAGGCATGTATTTTCTCATATCAAGCATGTGGTGCTGGCTTCAACCCATATGATACCCATTTTTCCACACAACTACAAGGTATAAATACATACACTTCTTCATGTAGATCACCATTCAAAAATGCAATTTTTATGTCCAATTGATGTACATTCCAACCATGATGAGCTGCAAGTGCATAGCTATTGTTTGTCATTCAACATGTGAGAGAAAGCTTCTCATCAAAATCAATGCCCTTCTCTTGAGCATAACCTTTAGCAACAAGCCTAGCTTTATACATATCAACTGTTCCATCATGCTTACATCTCAACTTTACCCATTAGTGCCAGTGGCCTTTATCATTCTTCATAATATCATCATATTCTGATTGCATAGCAACAATCCATTTTTTTTTGGGTTCTATGCTTCATCAAAAGAAACTAGCTCATTCTCATTATGAAGAATAGATACAACCATTACATAACAATCTAATGCAAAAGAAGCATTATGAAAGCATGAATGAGTATGATATGACAAAATTGCATCTAACTTGCTATATCTCAAACCATTCAGGCATAGTTTTTGCATTTTTAATTTCAACCCTCTCATCAATAAGTCCATCACATTAATTTGCATGAGAAATAAAATGATTTACATCATCATTTGAATGTTGTAAAGGACGAGAAATGGGTTCACTAGGAGCTATAAAGAAAAATAATGAACTAGCGGTGCAACTCTAATACCATGTAGAATTCACCACAACACATATATACGATCAAGGTTGGAGAGAAAGAGAATGGGATAAACATAAGGTATATGGTTTTAATGGAAAGTGGAATCAAGATGAGTAGAAGATGAATCAACTCAATTGAAGTCAAACTCAAAGATCTGATAAAACATAAGTCAAACACTACATAAGAGAGACATTTCTGTCCACCCATGCACTCACTATATGGATCTTAGATGCGGATCTAGATAGATTCTAGGTGAGGGACTATAGGCCAACACAATGCATACTAAGATGGACACCCTAATGGTTCCAAACACCACAAACTATGACCCTAGATGGGGAGGGGGCCATCCTTATAAGGTCCTCCATGCCTAGAACGAGATCCCCATGCTCTAGGACCATGGTAGCTTGATCCATGCCAAATATAATCTTCACCATTGATTTATGGGGTAAATTCAATGGTCAAAAAGTAGGATCAACAACCATTTGTGTATAGCCTTTGATCTTGTTGAATCCACACTTAGGGTCAAGTCTAGATGCAATGTTCCACATCAAATAGAACCTTCCCCAAGTAAGGAAGCTACTTTTGTTTCTAATCCTTGATTTGGGTTGATCCTCACAGATGATGAATTCCGAATCCAATGGCTTAGAAGTAAACTTCCTAACTATCCATCTATGGTTTGATCTAGGTCTCATCTAACCTCAAAGTCAAGGACCTACCAACTTCCAACACTCTAACATGGTTTCTTCTCATAATGAGGACCTTACAAAATAGAGTTTCATGGATCAATGGTAGTGCTACATAAGGTGAGGCATTGATCATATCTAACACCCCCCCTAAATCTATAAATTACTCGGCAACCTTTGTAAATCTTGTATTTACACCCACTCACGCACCAACTGTCACTCCACTATTCACCGTCACGGCACTCGACACCACGTCTAGTGACATGGACATATCACCACCCACTGCATCACCACTCACCTCATCTATTGCACCACCACATTTAGGCACAACACATTTTTCCATTGTTACCACTACATCCACATTCCCATCCCTATTTCCCCTTCCCCTTGCCTCAACACCCACAACATCTGCATTCTATGTTCCATGCTCGCACTAAGCACATGAGGTGCATTATCACTATGTCAGGGAGAGGTTCTATCACTATGTCAGGGAGAGGTTCTCTGCTGGAGAGATCAGCTTGGCATATGTGCCCACACAAGAGAACATCGCAGACTTTTCACAAAGGCTCTGCCTCGGAGAAGTTTGAAGCTTTTCGCAAAGCTTTGGGCTTACTTCCTTTTGTGGAGTGATTTCCACATAGCTTGGCACTTTCTTATACATGAGTGCCAGCTCCTTGTTCATTGCATCACTCCGAGGGGGGATTTGTTGATATATGTTAGGTAGTGATGTGTGTGAACACTCTAGGACTACTAAGGCACTTTTTTTCCTCTTTAGGAGGTTTTTTTCCCCGGCTTGTATATACCGCTATAGCCCTCATGGGTTACTTAGCTTTGTAAATTCTCTAGTAATACATTCAGTATTCTGTGTTGTGCTCCAAGCTTCTTCTTCTTCCTTGTGCTGTTCACGTGCTTTCACAGACGTCTAACTCCAACAATATAAGCATCTTTAAGTCTGCTATAGGTTTAGCAAAATTCATCAGGGTAGTTCTGTTCAACTTTTTAAGATATAGTCAATTTTTTGCATCAAGGTATTTTAGTCACTGACCATGGTTGAAAGTAGTGATGTATTCCGTATGTTGGCTATTGAGGATAAGTTGGATGGTACCAACTATTGGTTATGGGCTTATATGATGCGACGTGTGTGTACCTAAGTCGTGGACTTATAGGGACTTGTGTCGATGAGACTGTACTTCAATCACCCCACTAGTCCATATATTGGTGGATTAATACATGTTTAATTATCAATCTGAGGAACCACAAGAACCAAGTGTATGAAGATGTGTGCACACATGATGGTAAGTGAAGTATTTAATCTACAATACATGTGACTAGTCTCAACTACCTCTCCAACTCACTAATCCTCTGAAAATGCATGCCGCAATACCATTTATAAATTCAAACTTTTATCTCGGCTCCAAACTCCGAATATGGTGAGTAGTGGTTCATTTTGAAGCTCTCAACTAGAAGCATCTATTGGAGGCATTTCCAGTCGAATCTAACAAATGTACTTCAAGCTATGAGAAAAATAGTGAATGGTGAGAAACACCAACACTCGCTCTACAACTTGCCATGTCTCACACACATACTATAGCAGTTCAAAAGTGATGGGAAGGGGTAGACAATAGTCCTACACACACATTTCAAGCATTACACACACACAAAAGATCTTGGAGAAGAAGAAAATCAATAGGAAAGAAGCAAATTCGAAATTCTCTTTCAGCGCTCACAATGGCAAAAAGTCTTTTACAAGAGTCACCAAGTGACTTATATATATGTGCCCTAAAAATGGTCCTTTCACACAAGTGACCGACACTTTTATTGACTAACTCTAATTTCCTTATATTTTACAGAGATTATGGTACAACGATTGGTGCTTATGCATCTAGAGGACTCCTCTAGCGCATTTACATAGCTTCAAAGGATTTTCATAGGAGTTTGAAGAAGAAAAATTGTGCTTGTAATTTGAAACTTTTTGGGGCTACTGTTTTGTGCTCTTTTACTCTGCAACACTCTCCACCTCTTTGTCTCTGTCATCCCTTGACAAGCTTTGCTTCATGTCTACATAGACTGTGTTAATTCGGGTTGCCACACATGCACTCTTCAATAGATCTTGCATCTCTTTTAGTCAGGCATTCGTTTCAAAGATCCTGTTCTTAAATATTCTTTACATCCTTTGGGACCTGATGCATTTTCTTTAGCCTGTTTATTTCTTTCCACCGCATGCACCTAGTGGATGAGGAAGCTGTGTGCAACCTCCCCTTGACAGGTACGGGTTGTTATTCTTTGTTACCACTCTTTGAGCCTGGTCCTTTGGTGTTGTAGCCTGATGCGTGCCCCTGTGGGGCTTTGGGCAGAGGGTGATTCTTCCTTATTGTGCTATTTTAGTCTTTGATCTTCTTCTTCTCTTTTTGTTTGATTCTCCCTTCACACGTCTCTCCTCTTGAAATCTCTAGTCCCCAATAGGATTTTGTGGCGACGTGAGTAAGTTTGTATTACCTTTTGGTCTATGTGATTTAGTGAATTGGCTTCACATACCATGAGCTCTTTCCAGTGAGCTGACTTGACTCCATCATCTAGTGCCTGCTTATGATCTGCAAAGAAACTAAGCTCGTAGGCTGCTAGTCTTGCATTTAAATTGGATGCTATTTTTACAAAGATCTCTGAGTCCATCTCACAAAATCCTACAAAGAATGCTTCCTCAAACGTTTGCATGTACAGACTCGGTAGAAACTTTTATCTCGAGTATATCGCCATAATGGTTAGTCGACTTGGGGTAGTAGATAAATAAAAAGTGATGGCATCCGCACCCTGATTAATGCTGATAAAATTCAAAAAGGTGTAGTGCACGTGTTGGAATACCTTTAGAACTATAAGGAGCATACTTAATATTTTATTGGTCATTTTGATGGCTAAATCTAGTTGTTGAGCCCATAAAAGTCATGTTGGTCAAAGTCAACTGCAGTCAAAGTCAACGGTCAAAGTCAACTGGTCAAAGTCTACAAGGTCAAAGGTCAAAGTCAATAGGTGCAAAGTCAAAGTGCAGGTGTCAAAGTGCACAGGTAGTGCACAATGAATTATCCACAAAGGGTAAATTGGAGAAAATAGGTTGCAGGTTGCAGAGGTACTTTCTCTAATTTCCCTAAGGTTCAAAGTGTGTTTTAAAGTGTTTTGGAAGGTTCAGGTGAACCCCCCTTATGTGCAAAAGTGAAGAATTAAAAGGAAATGTGAAGGCATGTGAAGCGGCAAAGTGTACGCACAGGTGAAAGTATGGCCCCCCATTAAAGTTTTTGGTTTTAGACTAAAGTCACTACAGGACAAAACAGTGAGTAGTTGGCTGCCACTTGTGAGAGCCATCTTGGGACATCAAAGTGAGCACCAAGATTCACTTGTAGTTAGGAGCGTACGTGATCGGCACACTCAAATCAAGGAAGAGCCATTCTTGGACCAGGGTTGGAGTAAGCAAGAGAGCATAGGCTAAGTGGAGCAAGAGAGGGAAGTGCAAGAGACACCAGAGTACGTCGCACAGAAGTGGAAGTGCAAGGTGCATAGAGAGTGACCAAGGATTGTGGTGCAGAGAAGTGCTAAGCTATAGTTCCCCCAAATATCTCAAGGTCCTTTGGCAGTGTACGCTTGCCGACAGCAGGTATTCACTCCTCCCCCTTTGTGGAAGCTTGGTGCAAGGTGTGCACAAGGAGAAGCTTGAAGCAGGTGGAGGTTTGTTGCAGAGGAGGTCGGCAGCAATAGGACATTGGGATATTGGATATTTTGTAATTGGGCACTCTGCGGATTGTGCACAGAGGTATTGGTGTATCTTGTATTTCAAACATTGTAATTTTCTTACTGTAATCAATCGAAGGCAGAGACTTCCAAGGTGTATTTTCTCTTTTGGTCCTTCCATTTTCTCCTACAAACCCTCAAACTCCTTCTTGTCAAAGAATCCCCCAACAAATTTGGCACGCCCGGTGGGACTTCCAAGGAGCTTTGAGCATAGGAGGCTATATATTGCCATTGGAGGACAATATTCCAGTGACGACAACATTACTCCAGTGGGCCAAAAGGTGCATACTTTTATCAAGTGTCTCATTTTAAGTGGACTATGCATAGCTCATGACCGCGACCCGGTCACAAACCTTGAGAATCAAGTGCAAGCAGACAAGAAGAAAGACGAACAGAAGATCATCGAGTCCACTTTCATCGACTTCATCGGTAGGAAGCATGGCAGGACAGGTGGACCTAGAAATCTTGCTCTCCAGATTAAACATAAAATTTCCCTCCTTCAGGGGTTTAGCCCAGGAGGACCCAGATGAGCACATTCGACGATTCCTTGCATTATGTAAGACTAGGGGGCTAATGGGTAGGGAAGATGCTTTCTTGATACTCTTCCCAGCCACATTGGAAGGACTCGCAGACAAGTGGTTCAGCCAGTTTGCTGAAAACCACTTTACCACTTGGGATTTGATGAAGGATGCTTTTAGAAATCAATTCCAGCAGGGGAACACAGCAGAGATTATCATAGAAGAGCTAGAGAACTTGAGATTGGGTCCAGGAGAAAAGTTCCCAGAATTTGTGACCAGAGCCAAAGCACTAATGGCCAAATTACCAGATCCACCCCATGATTTTTTTGTCAAGAAATGGTTAGCCAAGCCCCTACCAGTAGCCACTCAATGCAAAATAAAGGAATTAGTATTACCTACAGCCTCCATAGAGGAGTTCATCACCACGGCTACAAGACTGGAGCAAATAAGGCACCAATATGGGACAACTTCTTCACCACCAACATATGGTACAGACATGGAGGATCCAGTGACCCAGCTGAGGAGGGAGCTGGAGGGCTTAAAGAGAAATAAGCCCTACAAAGAGGAGGAGACTGCTGTGGCTCAATTGAGAAGGGAGATTGAAGCACTCAAGCTCCAAAAGGAAGAGGAAGCCCAGGCAGAGGAATTAGCTCAGCTGCGACAGGAGTTGCAGGAGCTCAAAGGAGGAGGCATCAAGAGTGGTCTTTGGTGTTCCATGTGCAGCAAACAAGGGCATATAGTAAGTGAGTGCCCTCTGTTAAGTGTAACTTGCCAATTATGCAGGAAGGTTGGCCATGAGGCCCATGAATGCCAATCAAGAGGAATGCCTGCAACGACATACTGGACCCAAGGAGGACCCCCAACAACCACAAATGTGATGGCTGCACAAAATCAAGGTAACAACTATAACCCTAGACAGAGGAATAATTTTGGAAATGGGCCTAGGAGGCCAATAATCTGTTTTAGGTGCGGAGAATGTGGGCACTACCAAAGTAGGTGCACCCTACCAGAGAATGCACCTCCTTGCAGGAACTGCCCTGAGGCCAGAGACCATTATACATATGGTTGTCCTAAGAATCAAGCCTCTTCATCAGGGCCCCATATCCAAATGATTTCTGTGAAGGAAGAAGAAATGGCAAATCAAGTTAAGGTGCCATCACCATCTACCAGGGTGGTGCAGTTAGAAGAAATTGACTCTTTTACTGTGCAGACAAGAAGCAAGGGGATGGCTCTAGTGGACATGGGTCAAGAATCATTGATTAATGGATTAAACAGAGACAAAGGTGTGTCAGAAGACCTAGCCACCACAAGTGCAGACACAAGGCAAAAGGAAAATTGCACAGGTACCAGTGATGCCATTGGACATGCATTCAGCAGGGCTCATGAGGAGTTGGATAAGTCAAATGGAGCCCAAGCTCTTAAGGAATCAGAAGCCTCCAGACTGCTCAAGTCCATGAAAAAGGAGGTTAGTATTTTTGATTTAATAAAGATGGATGGGAAGTTCAGGTCAGAACTCTTGCAGATAATTGATGAAGCTTCCACTACAAGTTTGGTGGCAAAGACTGCTGTTGTACATGAAGGAAAAATTGTAAGGGAAGCACCCCTTACAGATTATAAAAGTCCTCGGCTGACAGTATCTATCAAGGGTCATGAATTTAAAGGAGTTATTGTGGATGGTGGTTCTGGCATTAACTTGATGCCTGAACATACAATGAAAAGAATTGGACTCCACCCTTCAAGGCCTGCTAATTTCACTGTCACTTTGGCAGATCAGAGCAAAGTAAGGCCCTTGGGAGTAATCCCAAAAGTTCCACTTGAAGTACAAGGTAATTTATTCATCCTGGATTTTGTGGTTTTAAGATTACCCCAGGTTGAAGGAGGATTTCCTCTCTTAATTGGACGACCATGGCTGAGGCACGCAAGTATCATTCATGATTGGGGCAAGGATACTATGTGGGTACAAAAGAAAGGGCAGGAGCTGACACAGATTCATTTAGAAGAGGGCCCAGATAATCAAGGAAACACTAGCATGATGCAAGCAGTTGGCATTTGCATGGAAACAGAATCGGAGGATCAACCCCAAATAGATTTTGAGGAAGAAGAGGATATTCTAAATTGGCTCCAAGCAGGCAAATCTTCCTCTTGTTTTGGAATTTTTCTTAATAATTGTTGTACAATTGAAGGTTATGATGAAGATAAGGAAAAAGTCCAGGTTGATGGATTGGGAGAGCCCATTACAAACCACAGAAGGGGCAGGAAGACAACCCTCAAATGCATTTTTGAGGAGGATATGACTACTACAGAAAATGAAGTTAATAAAGCTAAAGGCAAGGTGAAAGATTCTAGTGAAGAGTGTTCTTTTCCAATTCAAGAAATACCTGTAGGATGGATGCAGGATAAGGAAGAACAGATTGAAATCCAAAACACCCCTGCTTATGAAGCAATGCAAGAAAAGCTAGAAGACAAAGACAAGGAAGGAGAGGAGAAGGAGGATACTCTGGTAGAGAGAAATCCTGTCCAAGAAATACAATTAGGCAATCAAGACAATGATCGGCCAGTTTTGGTGGCCACTTGGTTGTGGAGCCACCCAGGGCTCCTTGAAAAGGTAAAATCATTCTTGACCAAATATATAGATGTTTTTGCTTGGCATTATAAAGACTTAGAAGGAGTGCCGGCAACTTATGGAGAGCATAGAATCCCTCTGGTTGATGGAGCAAAACCTATAAGAGGGAAGAGTTATAGACTTAACCCAAAATATGCTGAAGCTGTCTATGTGGAAATCCAGAAGATGGAGGATGCAGGAATCATCATTCCTGTAGAACACTCAGAATGGCTCTCCCCTATGGTTATAGTACCAAAGAAGAATACTAATAAAATCAGAATTTGTGTTGATTTTAGAGCACTCAATAAGGTGACCATTCCAGATGGTTTCCCAATGCCTTTTGCAGCACAGGTCATTGAAGAAGTAGCTGGGCATGCCTTATATAGCTTTATGGATGGATTCAGTGGCTATAATCAAATATCAATACACCCAGAGGATCGAGAAAAGACTGCTTTTATCACACCTTGGGGAACATATGTGTATGTAAAAATGCCATTTGGGCTCAGAAATGCCCCAGCCACCTTTAACAGAACGGTCAATCTCATCTTTGGCCCCCTATTGCTGGAATCACTTAGAATCTTCATGGATGACTTCTCTTCGTTTTCAGGATCTCACAAAGAAACTCCTCTAGATTGTTTGGACCACCATCTGAGGCAGCTGCATAATGTTTTCAAAAGATGCAGAGAAACTAAGTTAAAGCTCAATCCAAACAAATGTCATTTTCTTGTGACAGAAGGAACTCTCTTAGGACATGTGGTGTCAGCTAAAGGTATGGCCCCGGATCCTGACAAAATCATTTCTATCTTAAAGTTGCCTAAACCTAAATCCCCTAAAGAGATCCAGAGTTTTTTGGGGCATACTGGATACCATAGAAGGTTTATTAAAATGTATGCAGAGATAGCTAGACCTCTGGCTAGACTTACAGGTAAGGAAGTACCTTTTAAATGGGAAGAAGAGGAAGAAAAAGCATATCAAACATTGCGGTCCAGGTTAGTGTCTGCTCCTATTTTGATCACACCTGAATGGTCAAGAATCTTTCATATACATGTAGATGCCAGTGCCTATGCAGTGGGGGCAGTTTTGACACAACCTAGTGAAGAATTTAAGATGGACAGACCAATTCAGTATGCTAGTAGAATTTTGACTAAGGCTGAAAGGAATTACAGCACTACTGAAAGGGAAGCCTTAGCAATGGTTTTTGCGGTCCAAAAATTTCGTCATTACTTGTTGGGAGTAAAATTCGTTATTATAACTGACCACCAACCTCTCAAGTACTTGCTCAACAAACCACAAGCCACTGGTAGAATATGGAGGTGGTTATTGTTATTCCAAGAGTTCGATTTTTCTGTGGTCCACAGACCAGGTAAAGAGAATGTTATGGCGGATCACCTTTCCAGAATCAACATGATGGAGCAAGTTAGTGGAATCAATGATGATTTTCCAGATGCTCATCTGTTTGCTGTCCAGGCCCAAGGTTGGTATTATGATATCAAGAATTTCATTAAAACAGGGATGTATCCAGAAAAGGCTAGTGCTGTGCAAAGGAAGAGATTGCTACTCAAGAGCAGACCATACACCTTCCTGGAAGATCAATTATATAGACAGGGAAAGGATGACAGACTTAGGAAGTGCTTGGAGGAAGAAGAAGTGAGGAAAGTCCTTCACTCTGCACATGAAGGACCAGGTGGTGGGCACCTTCCAGGGCATATTATGAGTCAGAGGATATTAGATGCTGGTCTATGGTGGCCTACACTATTTAAGGATGCAGATGAATGGGGAAAGGCATGTGATGTTTGCCAGAGGTGTGGACCTAAGCCCACAACGCAGAGACATAACCCCTTGATTGTTTCCACTTCCTGGCAACCATTTGAAAAGTGGGGGCTGGATTTTGTAGGGCCCATCTATCCTCCGACAATTCCAAAAAGAGAGAAATATCTCTTGATAGCTACCGATTATGCGACCAAGTGGGCTGAAGCTATTGCTTCCCCCGACTGCACTGCCCAAACTGTTGCCGATTTCATTTATAGTAACATCATTTGCAGGTTTGGATGCCCATTTGAAATTTGTACAGATCAAGGTACACATTTTGTCAATAAGGTCCTGCAGGAGATTTTTAACAGGTATAGAATTCTACATAGGACTTCTTGTGCTTACTATCCAAGAGCCAATGGACAGGCTGAATCGACAAATAAAGTTTTGATCTCAATGTTAAGGAAGGAATGTATGTTACAACCCACTTCCTGGGGCATTGCTTATCAAGGTACCCTATGGGCATACAGGTTAGCTTACAAAGAGGCCACAGGATATTCTCCATTTCAACTGGTTTATGGAATATTGCCCATTGAGCCCTTTGAATTTTTACATGGCTCACCTAAGATAGCATACATGCAGGGCAAAAAAGACTGTGATGTCTCTCAGAGAATAGGGGCCCTACATAAAGTGGAGGAGATTCGTCTCCTAGCAACAAAACAATTGATCGAGACTCAGATGAAGAGGAAAGAGGCACATGATCGACACCTGTGGAACAACAACATTGAAGCAGGCATGTTGGTTCTTCTCCATAGACCTAACCTTCATACACAACTGAGAGGAAAATGGCTTCCAAATTGGGAAGGACCTTATAGAGTCAAAACAATGCTAAACTTGGGTGCTGTGGAGTTAGAGACGCTGAAAGGAGAGGCCTTGCCACTGGTCAACATTTCAAGGTTGAAGGCCTATCATCAACACACTTAATGACGTATGGATCACCTGGAACTGTCAAATATGTCCAGGTTGTACATAACTTTCTCATCATATTTTGCTAAGTTTTAGTAGTTTTCCTTATCAATTTCATCTTTGTTATTGGTGTTTTTAGAAAACCTAGAAGATATTTCAAAACCACGGCCAAGCAAGCTCTTTTTTGGAAATTTTCTAGCAATTTTAGCATTTTTCTAGCAATTTTTATCCCTTTCCGATGTCTTTTTATTGCCCAATTTGAGGAATAAATGGAGGGTCTCTGTGGTTTGATGAAGGATTTTAGGCTCAACATGTAGAAAATTTCATCAGAATTTTTCAGAATTTTTTTTTGAATTTTTGGCCAATTTTTGGCATTTTTTCAGATTTTTCCTTGATTTTTCTCTAAATTGGGCTATTTAAAAATTTATTAAAAAAAAAAAAAAAAAAAAAGCCCCTAGGGAATTTGGGGGTTCCCAAAAAAAAAAAAAAAAAAAAAAAAAAAAAGCCCCCCCCCCCCTCCCCCCTCCCCCCTCCCCCCTCCCCCCTCCCCCCCCCCTCCCCCACCCCCCCCCCCCCCCTCCCCCCCCCCCCCCCCTCCCCCCTCCCCCCCCTCCCCCCTCCCCCCCCTCACCCCCTCCCCCCCCCCCCCCTCCCCCCCCCTTCCCCCCCCCCTTCCCCCCCCCCCCCCTCCCCCTCCCCCCCCCCCCCCTCCCCCCCCCCCCTTCCCCCCCCCCCCCCCCTCCCCCCCCCCCTCCCCCCCCCCCTCCCCCCCCCCCCTCCCCCCCCCCCTCCCCCCCCCCTCCCCCCCCCCCCCCCCGCCCGCCCCCCCGCCCGCCCCCCCCCCCCGCCCGCCCCCCGCCCCCACCGCCCGCCCGCCCGCCCCGCCCCCCCCCCCCCCCCCCCCATTCTGACAGCCCCCCCCCCCCCCCCCCCCCCCCTCCCCCCTCCCCCCCCCCTCCCCCCCCCCCCTCCCCCCCCCCTCCCCCCCCCCCCCCCCCCCCCCCCTCCTCCCCCCCTTCCCCCCCCCCCCCCCCCCCCCCCCCCCCCCCCCCCCCCCCCCCCCCCCCCCCCCCCCCCCCCCCCCCCCCCCCCCCCCCCCCCCCCCCCCCCCCCCCCCCCCCCCCCCCCCCCCCCCCCCCCCCCCCCCCCCCCCCCCCCCCCCTCCCCCCCCCCCCCCCCCCCCCCCCCCCCCCCCCCCCCCCCCCCCCCCCCCCCCCCCCCCCCCCCCCCCCCCCCCCCCCCCCCCCCCCCCCCCCCCCCCCCCCCCCCCCCCCCCCCCCCCCCCCCCCCCCCCCCCCCCCCCCCCCCCCCCCCCCCCCCCCCCCCCCCCCCCCCCCCCCCCCCCCCCCCCCCCCCCCCCCCCCCCCCCCCCCCCCCCCCCCCCCCCCCCCCCCCCCCCCCCCCCCCCCCCCCCCCCCCCCCCCCCCCCCCCCCCCCCCCCCCCTCCCCCCCCCCCCCCCCCCCCCCCCCCCCCCCCCCCCCCCCCCCCCCCCCCCCCCCCCCCCCCCCCCCCCCCCCCCCCCCCCCCCCCCCCCCCCCCCCCCCCCCCCCCCCCCCCCCCCCCCCCCCCCCCCCCCCCCCCTCTCCCCCCCCCCCCCCCTTTTATTTTCTTTTTATTATTATTATTATTATTTTTTATTTATTTATTTTATTTTATTTTATTTTATTTTTATTAATTTTTCTCTTTTATTTTATTTTATTTTATTGTATTTTCTTCTTAAGAGCGATCATTTTTATTTTTATTTTTATTTTTTATTTTATTTTATTTTCTTTTATTTTATTATATATATATATATTTTTTTCATGGCTCAAAGCTATTGGCTCTGGATTGTGCCTCGGTTGGCCGTTTTTTACAAAAATGGAGTCATTTTCATGTTTTTTGGCACCTATGAACTCATTTTTTGAATTTCTTTTTACAAATTCCCACTTTTTGTATGACTTTTGGTCTGAAACCACATGTTTTGAACACCTTTATCACATGTTTTTATTTCACAACATTGTCCAAATGATCTATTCTCACCTTGTCTTACCTTATGTTTAATAATCTCCCATATGTACCCTCTGTAGCCCTCCGGGTTGTTCACATTAGCCTCCTCCCGACCCCTATTCCTACTCCCCATCCCTCCCTTTACCAATATGCCCAGCCACATCCTTTCCCCTCCCTACCCCATCCATATTCACACCCTCAGCCCTCCCTTCCCCTTCCTTTCTCCCCTTCCATTGCCCCCCTTTTTTGCTTTTCCATTCCAAAATCCCACTTTTGGTTCTTCTCTGGGGCTTGTTCTCTCCTGCTTTTGGTGCTTTTGGTGGACTTGGTTGCTGCTCAGATGTCCTATTCAAGTTTTGCGGCTCTTCAAAGTTTTAGCTATAGCTCTCCGGGACAGAGAGCACATTAGGTGGTGGGCAACTGTTGAGCCCATAAAAGTCATGTTGGTCAAAGTCAACTGCAGTCAAAGTCAACGGTCAAAGTCAACTGGTCAAAGTCTACAAGGTCAAAGGTCAAAGTCAATAGGTGCAAAGTCAAAGTGCAGGTGTCAAAGTGCACAGGTAGTGCACAATGAATTATCCACAAAGGGTAAATTGGAGAAAATAGGTTGCAGGTTGCAGAGGTACTTTCTCTAATTTCCCTAAGGTTCAAAGTGTGTTTTAAAGTGTTTTGGAAGGTTCAGGTGAACCCCCCTTATGTGCAAAAGTGAAGAATTAAAAGGAAATGTGAAGGCATGTGAAGCGGCAAAGTGTACGCACAGGTGAAAGTATGGCCCCCCATTAAAGTTTTTGGTTTTAGACTAAAGTCACTACAGGACAAAACAGTGAGTAGTTGGCTGCCACTTGTGAGAGCCATCTTGGGACATCAAAGTGAGCACCAAGATTCACTTGTAGTTAGGAGCGTACGTGATCGGCACACTCAAATCAAGGAAGAGCCATTCTTGGACCAGGGTTGGAGTAAGCAAGAGAGCATAGGCTAAGTGGAGCAAGAGAGGGAAGTGCAAGAGACACCAGAGTACGTCGCACAGAAGTGGAAGTGCAAGGTGCATAGAGAGTGACCAAGGATTGTGGTGCAGAGAAGTGCTAAGCTATAGTTCCCCCAAATATCTCAAGGTCCTTTGGCAGTGTACGCTTGCCGACAGCAGGTATTCACTCCTCCCCCTTTGTGGAAGCTTGGTGCAAGGTGTGCACAAGGAGAAGCTTGAAGCAGGTGGAGGTTTGTTGCAGAGGAGGTCGGCAGCAATAGGACATTGGGATATTGGATATTTTGTAATTGGGCACTCTGCGGATTGTGCACAGAGGTATTGGTGTATCTTGTATTTCAAACATTGTAATTTTCTTACTGTAATCAATCGAAGGCAGAGACTTCCAAGGTGTATTTTCTCTTTTGGTCCTTCCATTTTCTCCTACAAACCCTCAAACTCCTTCTTGTCAAAGAATCCCCCAACACTAGTACTGTCGCATATCTTGATAATCAAAACTCTATGGTCTGCACCGTGTATTCTTTTGTCGGTAAATAGTTGCGAGGTGGACTCGATAGTAGTGGATAGTTTATCCATTGATTATTTACAGTACCCTGACATTGTGCTTCCCAAAATTGCATCCAAGTGCATCTTCGAGGTACCAAGCAAAAAGATGGATTAACCTGTAGCACATATGGTGTTGAATCCCAATATGTACCCTTAAGGTTGGATTCTTCTCTAAAAACTTCTGCCTCCACATAGGATCTGCCTTGTCAAACTCTTCTTGCGTATATGTAAACGTATTCATATTGAACTACAGATTATGATTAGGTTCTTTATTTGTAGCTTTCTTGATGTATTGTTGAGTCTCCTCTTTTAGCAATCCATAAGGTATGTTAAATGGTTTCAAAATTTGTTCCAGGATTTTACTTTCAATCTTCGCCTCTTTCATGACCTTCACTACCTGATCTTCAAATTGATCTGTAAGCTAGGACACTAGTAGTGCCCTCTCATGTCGGCTTAGTTTTGTGATAGCCTGATTATGGCGTTCAGTGCTCGACTTTGCTTCTTTCCTTATAGGTGAATGATGCATGGGGGGAGAAAGAGGACGTACCTCAATCTCCACAGTAGCCGCTTGGGAGCTTGGAACTACTGGTGTCCCGATTGTAACTTGCTGTGCTATTTGAGCCTTTAATTTTTCAATGCTTTCGTCTTTGTTCTTGATGTCACTGGCCACTTTTGTTAG
Organism: Ceratopteris richardii; assembly: GCA_020310875.1. Classification (NCBI taxonomy): domain Eukaryota; kingdom Viridiplantae; phylum Streptophyta; class Polypodiopsida; order Polypodiales; family Pteridaceae; genus Ceratopteris; species Ceratopteris richardii. The sequence continues at coordinate 16,864,132 of CM035443.1, read as the reverse complement.
TGTTTGCTTGGTGTTCAAGAGTTCTTTTCCTATAACAACAATTTGATCGGCATCTTCATTATATAGCACGAGAAATTTTTTCACTTATTACCTGAAATCAATTGCGCTCCCTTAGAGCCTTGTCATAATCGGCATCTGCCTCTATTAGCTGTTGTTGAGTGTCCATGGCTGTTTGTATCATCTGCTTCACCACGGGCTTGAGTTGAGCCATGTCCACATTCAACCAGGTTTTGGGGATATTCGGTGCCCCCCCATGGGTACATCTTTGCCCTTATCCATGTGTATTGTTCATTATGTGGTTACCTTATTTGAAGATGTATGTGATTTTCCTTTTCTTATTCTTCTTGTGTTGGAAACTTTGTAGTGATTCCCTAAAATGTAGCATCCATGGGAGAAGGCTTTGCTATGACCCTGATAGGAGTGAATGGTTCTTGCTTCTCCTCGTCTTCTTGGTATTTCTCTTCCTTTGGCAGCTTCAACCTAGTTCGGCCATCCAATTGAGTCTCTGTAATTTGGATCTTTGTCTCTTTGTTCATTCCGATTGTCTGGACTTCTCCTTGAGATGTTCCCTTCTTAGGCGCATCCGTGATTGTGTTGTCCGACATTTTCTCTATGTTAGCACCGTCCACTTCAAAGGAATCCATGACTTAATTTAACTCATCCCATTTGCCATAATCATTTGATTCACTTTTGAAGTCCACATTCATGAGGGATGGTTCTTGATCTTCCTGGGTGTCCGAAGATGAACTAGAGATCATCAATCCCAGTTCTCTGTATCTATGGACTTTCATTAACCTCTTTCCCTACAAAGTTTCTTCATGAGACTGATGATAGTGATGCCCTTGTACTGGCAGATTCACTTGTCGTTCCTTGTATTGGTGAGTAGCTTCCATTGCTTCCTTTAACTCTTCTTCCGTGATGGGCTTGGTGTCTTCGATCTTTGCCCTTGGAAGTACGTGTATTATTTTTGAAGCAGGAAGTGCTTCTTCTCCCTTTTGCATTTCCCTTAATCTCTTTGTTCCTCTCATCCTGGGTTGGGAGCTGGTTCCTACCTCTTTTGTCACTTTTACTCCTTTCTTTTTCCTCGGTATAGTGGCTAGCTTTGCATACTTAGCCATCTCTCTTGATGAAGGCATCTTCTCAAGATATTCCCAAATACCTAAGGCATGGTAGATCAAAATGGTCAATGCTACACTTCCATTCAAGAACTTCTTATGGCCCCATTGCTTCTTGTCCTTGAATAAATGCTCTTGGATGTAGGGCGTCATGTTTACTTGATTACCAATCTGTTTGGTTGCATGAGATAATAGTTGCACTATGATCTTCCGAGTCGCTCTGTAGCAGTGCATGTTTGGAAAGCAGAAATGGTGGTGAATGAGAGGGACCTCTTCTTCAATGCCTATATGATTAATATCCATGAAGGTATGGGTCCTCCTTTCGCGACTCTCATCCTTTAGGTATGTATTCCCATCCTTTTCCCATCCAAAAGCTTCGTTAATTAATTCGTGACTGAATTGAATAATCACCCATTCTCCTTCCACATCTAGGACTTTTGCTTTGGGCACTAAGGGGTTATGTAAGGCTAGTTGAAGAGTGCTCATCACCTAAGTACATCGTTGAAAGTCCGGCTTATAAATCGGTAGCTCAAAGTATTTCTTCAATGCCTACCTTTGTCATTACGTCCACGGTCAATGGGAGTTCATGTAAGACCTTGAAATCCTGGGACATGATCGAGAACTAATGGTCAGTGTCCATGATCTTTATAGTTACCAAGAAGAGATGCTCGCCAGCAGGTTGTTCTTCTCGAAACCAGTGACCTTTGGCTTTGGTCACACTTTGTAGTGGAAACTCCAACACCTCTTCTTGAACGGTTGCCTTGGAATCCTTGGAAGCCATATGCACTTGTAATAAGGAAAGGATCAGCTTCCAGGAGAAACTAATTCATATGTTTTATGTGTAGTTTAGTGATATGTCATTTCTTTCGTCGCTCCATTCTCCCTTGCTTAAGTAAGTAAGGTCTCTTACCACACTTCTTTTGATTTTTAATCCTGAAAGAAAACAAAATTAGATCTAGCCGAAGCACTTATTTATTTACAATGTACGGTCATTCCTACGGTAGTAGAATCTAAGACCTATTCCAATGATGGAAATGTGCATCACTAGTTTTTTTGAAGAGATAATGTGCCGAATGCATGGCCTTGTAAAGTGGCCCTATCATGCATACTCTATGTGCAATGGACTCTTCATGAGTGCGAGTAGAATCTTGTTGAGTTTGTTGTTCTTGTCCTTGCTGCCTTTTTGGTATCCATATCCATTTTGTAGTTGGTGATCGAGGCATTCATTTCTATCGGGATTGTCGTTTTCTGGTCCTTATCTCCTTCTTTGAAGTCTGAGTTTTCGATGTCATGTCCGTTTGGTACTCTTGATGGGTCTTTTTGGACCTCTTTGCTTCACTTTGTAGGCATGATATCTGGTTACGCTTTTCTAGTTCTTGATTTGCAGTCTATCTGACCTTCTTCGGGATCCATATACATTGGTGTGTCTTCTGGGCCTCTACTAATAACTTTGGAAGCCACACACGAAGAAGTCTTTGGTTATTTGATTGCGATTGTGAGTGGTGGTTGGTTCCTCTTGTCCTCCATGAATGGCTGATCTGCCTCTGTGTCGATTTCTCTGGTTGGGTCCTTCAATCCTTTTGTACCCATTGTAGCGAGTATTGTAGGGATGTGATGTTATGCAGTAGTCGTCCATGTGGGTTTTCTTCTTGTGGTGTAGATAGATTTAGAGGTGATGTCCTCACACTCTCTCTTATGTTCATCTCTCATGGGAAAAGTGGTCACACCATCAAGCAACACATCCTTATTTGCAGGCAATCCTAGATTAGCGCATTCTTGGGATATGCTCTTTATCGATTCAGGTTCTAACTCCTTGTCTAAGTTTTCTTCCTTAGGTTTGGTGACCCTGTGAATTTGAGACAGCCTATCTTCCAACAAGCTAAATATTTCCTTATGTCCTATTTTGGCTGATATGTATCCTTGTGCTAAATGAATGCTCACTTCATTCTCAATAATCCAATCTTGCCCTAGGATAAGATTTTCAATTAGGTCTTTGTCCTTGCATACCAAAACCCTTTGCTCCATAGTGGAATTTCCTAAGTGGAGGGATATTAGGGCTTCTCCAACACATTCTATAACTTGTCCTCCAATTCCTAACACGCATGGTTTAGTGGGACTTATGGTTGTTTGGAGATGCGTAATTAACATCATTCGTATACACCTTAGAGCCGCTCCTGATCAATCAGAGCATCTACTAACTGATACTCTTTGGTTTTGATTCCTAGGTTTAAGTATGGTTGGGAGATGCTAAGGCTCTCATTATCGGCCTTATTGACTTGATAGTTGGCCATGCGTATAGGTTCCTCTCCCTGTAGATATCGTTCATCCCTTTGTTGTATCCACTCTTTCTGTCTCTTGATACGTTCTAAGGCTCCCTAGCATGCTTCTTCTCTAATTCTCTCCTCTTCCTTCTTTCAATTTTGTGCTCCTATGAGTGGTGCTAACATTTGTTCTGTTAATGGCTCCATATATTGTTTCACTTGACATCCACTTATGTAGTTGGGAAGTATATCCCCGTCTAATGTGGCTAGATCCACCGCTCCACTCGTCGCGATTCTATTAATCAATAATGGTCCGTATCTGCATTGCTGCAATTTCTTGGCATGTTGCTTCAATGTATATACAAGGACTAAATCTCCTTCCATTAAGCTTTTGGCTTTGATGTGTGCGTCATAATATGCCTTTTGCCTCTGTTTAGCAGCTCTAGAGTTCAAAAAATGGATTTGGTATGAAAAAGTTATGACAGTTTAGGCTCTTGGGGGTCAAAAAGACAAATGGGAGCTCTTTGAATATTTTCTTGGGAGTCCTAAGATGCGCCAATTGCTTGAAAACTACCCAAAATTTACTTGAAAAATTGCAAAGAAATAAAAACCCTAATTTTTTATCATTTTAGTCGAACTATCACGATGGTCTAGCAGGATCGTGATGGTCAGGCACTACCGTGATGTTCTTACCCAATTGTGATGATGTGTCACAATCATGATGGCATGGATTTTTCATGATGGCATGAGCCAATCGTGATGGTCTTAGGGCACGATGATCTAAAAGCATCATGATGCTATGTCACAATCGCAATGGCATGAAGGGACGGTCATCACGATGGCCTGATGAATCATTGCGATGGTATGAACTAATTGTGATGGCATGGTGTCTCATCTTGATGGCCTTATGGATCGTGGCGAGGGTGTGAGCCAATCACGATGGTCAAACATCATCGCAATGATGTGAGCCAATCGTGATGGTCAAACGTTGTTGCAATGGCGTGAGCCAATCGCGATGGTCTGGTATCATCACGATGGCTTGATGGGTCATTGCGATGGCACGGGCCAATCATGATGGTGAGACAACATCACAATGGCGTGAGCCAATCATGATGGTTTGGTGTCATGGTGATGGCTTAATGGATCTTCGCAATGGCATGGTCCAATCATGATGGTGAGAAGTCGTCATGATGGCTTGAGCCAATCGTGATGGTCTAGTATTGTTGCGATGGCCTGAGCCAATTGTGATGGTCTGGTATTGTCTTGATGGCGTGATCCAATCATGATGGTGCACAAAAATGAAATTCTTTTGAATGCAACTATGGAGTCCTTAGTGTGTCAAGATGCTCTACACCCTCAACACAATGTTTTTCAAAAAACACGAACTTCTCAGACCATTATGATGGTATGAGGCATTTGGCAGAGATGATGAACAAATGCAAATTTTTACATGTTAGTTGCTATAGCCTTGTACTAAAGAAATTTCTTTCATGAAAAACTCACAAACTCATGGAAATACACACTCACACTTGCTCTCTTTCTCTCTCTGCCTCTCTCTCCCTCTCTCTCTCACTCTCTCACAAATGAGGGAAATGAGAAGAGAAGGGTGGATATGGTGATATTTTGTGAAATTTTGCGATGAATGGGGAAGATGTGGGGGTAAAGGATGAGTGTAGGGGAAGTGAAAGAAGATGAAACCAACACAAAAACAACAACAAAACATTAATTAATTACCTTCCAATGCTAATCTCCAAACAATCTTACCATTACATGTTCGTCCTAGAGCTCATCCCCAACAACGATGCCAAATTTGGTGTTGTTCTAGAAAATGGCAAGGATCATGTCAAAAAGCTCCACCTCCTTAATTTTCAATCTGCAAAAGAGATAGGATGATATGAAGATCATGAATGAGTGATGTGTGCGAAGGTGAAGGTGAGAAGCACACTAGTGCACACACACATACACACAAACACACACACAAGGTCGAAGTAAGAGGATACACAATGTAAAGAGGAAAATACACTTGCATTTCTCAATTTACTCTTACAAAGCTCTTTGCTATCACAACCAACAATCCACAAGCTAACCTAAAAATGAGCTCTCGAGCTCTCTTTATAGTTTTTTGACTAGTTTTGGCCGGTTTTGGACCTAGTGTCTGGCCTAGTTAAGAAATAGGTTCTAAAGCTTTGTTGGAGGTTCAAATGAAGTTCAAAAATTATGAAACTTGGTATGAGTGATCTATCTAGGCTCCTCAAGCTTGAGGACTCCTTGGCTTGCACAAAACGGAGCAGCTCATGACAAAATTGGGTTTTCTATGTTACATATGTTACATGAGTAGTGATTATAATCATTGTTGAAGGGATCCATTATAATAAAGAAATCTTTTTGAAAATTGATAGGCCTAGTCCCCTAATCTTCATGCCTCTTCCTTTACATGTTTCCTCTATTTTGATGTCTATGGCCACTATCGATGCCACTACTAACATCATTGGTGAAGGAGCACGAATGAGAGACTTCTTAAGAGGTTCTCGATCCAAGCTATTTCTCCACTAGAGTTTGCTTAATTGGAAATTTTCCAATATTAATGTATTTTTTCTTAGTAATGTATGTTAAATATATTCAATGCTCCATCCTCTTAAGAGCACATGTGTGTTGAAGTTTGGGGAGCAAGAACACACACAAAAAAAACATGACCACAAAGAAGAACCTTAGGAGCACAACAAACAATGTATTAATAAATATTGAAGGTGAAAAGATAAGTAGCTCTTTAGACTTAGGACTCTATATACAAGTGGGAGGGAGAAAACCTCCTAAAGAGGGAGAAGACTTCCAACAATCCTAGGTTTATCATACATATCATTATTGGAGTTTGAGGTCCTCAGAAGCACAAAAACAATAGATGGAAGAAGAAGAAACTTAGAGCACAAAACAATACATAATGCATTACCAAATTAATATACAAAAGATAAGTGATCCATTAGGGTTATATACACATATACAAGTTTGGGGGAAAAACGCATAAAGAGGGAAAAAGTGTTGTGGTGGTCCTAAGTGTGTTCACACACATCACTACCAAGATATATCAACAAATCATCCCTGGTAGTGATGATGTGAACAAGAAGCTTGCACTTATGTATAAGGAAGACGTGGAAAGATACCAATGCACAAAAGGAATTAAGCTGAAAGTTTTGTGAAAAGCTTCAAACTTTGCCCTAGGTAGATCGTTTGTGAAAAGATCTACAAAATTGTCTTATGTGGGCTCATAAGACAAATTGATCTTTCCAATAGAAAAGCTCTCCCTAACATAATTATAGTGCACCTCAATATGCTCTGTGTGAGCATGGAATACAAGGTTCCTCACAACTATCAATGCACTCTGACTATCAGTGAAGATGGTGGTGGCAGAAGACTAACCAACACCCAAATCAACGAAAAGGCATATCAACCATACACACTCAATAGCCACTATGAAAAATACCCTATAATCAACCTCACAACTAGAAGTGGCCACAATTGGTTGCTTCTTTCTTAACCAAGATATGCATGAGCTACCAAGTATGAAGCAAAAATCTATGGTGGACACTCAAGGATCATAGCAACCAAGCTAGTCTAAGTCACAAAAAGCATGTCTGGCGATAATGATATGCCCTTGGGATAAAATAATGCAAGTAGCTGAGTACCACTCAAGTAGCAAAGGATGTGCTTAATTGTTTGCCAGTGCTTGACACCTAGGCAATGACTATATCAAAAATGATTTCTTATGTACACATTGTCATTGATTTCCTTGCTTTCCTGGCATGTGCATGTGGCATCCATAACACCTGAAGAACTGGCTCATAGAAGAAACTGCTATCTATATCTGCATTTTTATGTGATGGTTTCAAAGCTGTATTTGAGAGAGATCTTTGTAAGATCTTATCACACAAAGAAGACAAGTGTATTTTACAAGGTGAGCATAGAGGAGGGATCTTTGTTTTGTCAAAAATCAGTCAGGCATATGTGGTTAAATCTTTGTCACCGGTGGAAGATATGAAGCTATGGCATGAGAGATTTGGACATATTAATTTTGGATCTCTCAAAAGTATCAAAGACAGAGGTATGGTTGAGAGTTTACCCTCATTCGAGCTACCAGATGATTCAGATATATGTGAAGGTTGTCTTGAAGGTAAGATGCATAAACTACCTTTCAAGAAACATGGTCATATTACAACTACTAGGGAATTGCAGATTATTCATTTAGATGTGAATGGACCTATGAGAGCAGACTCTATTGAGGGTTTCAGGTATTTTGTTCTATTCATTGATGATTTTACGAGATACTCATGGATATATGGTCTTAAGTTGAAGTCAAAAGTCTTTCCTATGTTCAAGAAGTTTGTAGCTATGGTTGAAAATGAAAGTTAGGAAACTATCCAGATTCTCAGAAGTAATAGAGATGGAGAATACTTGTCAAAAGAGTTCCAGACATTTCTTGACGAGAAAGGTATTACTCGACACCTTACTATTGCTTATACTCCTCAGCAGAATGGTGTTGCAAAAAGAACGAATAGAGTACTTGTTGAGATAATGCGAAGCATGATGGCGTCCAAGAAGCTTTCATCGAAATTTTGGTTTGATGCAGTACTTACAGCTAATCACATTTTGAACAGGTCATCTACAAGAGCTTTAAAGGTAATCACACCTTATGAAGCTTATTATGGTAGAAAACCTAATGTGAGTTACTTCAGAGTGTTTGGATCACTTTCTTATGTAATATTGAGAAAAAGGACTGGGGCAAACTAGATTTAAAAGCAAGGAAAGCTATTTTCATTGGATATCTTGTTGAGAGTAAGGGATACATGTTTTATGTTCCAGAGACAGGTGAAGTTATTCTTTCACGCAATGCATATATTGTTGAAAATAAGGTTTATGATAAAGAAGTAGAAATTCCAGAGTTTATTAGTGAAAATGACTATGGATTTTTTAGAAAGATTCTGGATGTACATGTTCAACCATATCAGGAGGGAGTTAAAATTCCTAGGATTCAAGAAAGAATTGAAGAAAGAGGAATTTCACAACCTTCTACAGAGTCAGTTCCACAAGAGACTTTGGTTCCAGAAATGGAAGAAGTTAGAGTTCCAGAAAGTCCTAGTACCTCGGAAGGACAAGTTCCAGAACCTGTGGAAACTGAGGGTCAGAAAGAGTTCCACCACTATTTAAGGATACACCTACGTGGTTATATCAGACTTGGAAAGATAGTGGTATAAAGACTTTTATTGGAAGAACAAGGAGTCAGACTAGACAATAACAACAAGATCATGTAAGAACAAGAAGTTAGACTAGACAACAACAACAAAAAAACTCATGTAAGTTTTGCTGAAGACTTTGAGATTCATGATATTTTGGCACTTACTACAGTTGAGGATGAGCCTGCATGTGTTAAAGATGCAGTTAACATTCCTATTTGGAGAAAAGCTATGCAAGAAGAGACTGATTCTAGTCATAAGAATCAAACTTGGCAGCTATGTGAGTTACCAGAGGGAAAGAAGGCTATAGGTGTAAAATGGATCTTCAAAATCAAAAGGAAAGCAGATAGTACTATTGATAGATATAAGGCTAGGTTAGTTGTCAAAGGATATGCACAACAAAAAGGTATTGATTATGATGAGACATTTGCCCCTACGTTTAGGATGACGGTTATTAGGTCAATACTTGCTTTAGCAGCACATTTTGGTTGGCATATATGTCAACTTGACATTAAGACTGATTCTCCAAATGGTGATTTACATGATGATGTGTATATTCAGTAGCCTCAAGGTTTTGAAGATACAGGTAAAGAACACTTAGTCTGTAAACTTATAAAAGCTTTGTATGGTTTAAAATAGGCACCTAGAGCATGGTATGAAAAGATATATACATATCTTTTATCCATTGGTTTCCATAACTCAGATGCGGCTCCAACTCTTTACGTTAAAGTTGAACCAGGTATAATGATTATAACAATCATTTATGTGGATGATATTATAGTCAGAGGTCCGAGAGATGAAAATTTGGAGATGCTCAAAGAACAATTGAAGCAAACATTTGATGTGAATGATTTAGGCATTTTGCATTATTATCTTGGGATTTAGTTTCTATTTCGAGATGAGTCTATCTATATGACACAGCAGAAGTACATTGAGAAACTTTTGGAGAGGTTTCAGATGGTTGATTCTAAACCTATGCAAACACCTATGGATCAGAATGCATCTTTACAAATGGTAGCAGATGCAGAGTCATTTGATGCTACTTTATATAGTCAAGTAGTTGGATGCTTGATATATCTTTGTAATACACGTCCTGATATACAATTTGCAGTTTCTCAAGTATCAAGGTTCATGCAAAATCCGACATTGTTACATTGGAAAGCAATAAAGTGGATCTTTCGATATTTGAAGGGAACTTCAAATTTTGCTATGGTATTTTTGAAATCTACACATTTGTTACTAAAAGGATTTTCAGATTCTGATTGGGTAGGTGATAGAGACACAAGAAGAAGTACTAGTGGATTTTGTTTTTATCTTGGAGATTGTCTTATCTCATGGCTTTCAAAGAGACAACCCACTATTGCCACTTCATCGTGTGAAGCTGAATATCATGCAACATTTACAACTACTCTAGAGTCAGTTTGGTTGTAGAAGATTTTTAGTTATCTTGATATAAGAGTACATCAACCCATTCAGATATAATCTTTTGTCATGCTCTTGGGGCCTATATAGTTTTGCAAGCGCATCTGATTGTGCATGTGCTCAATCCACACATGCTCCAAATTTTGGCATGCCACATTGAAGTGATGAAAAAATCATACCTATAACCATACATGTGGCTATGTGATCCCCAGTTTAAGTCCAATTGTTTTACAGATTGTCCTTGTCTATTGCATGCTTGATTCTTACCGATTGATTACTGCATATGTCTTTATTGCGTATACTCGCTAGTAAAGATTTTCTATCAATCATTACCAATCTCCTAGTGGGAACGCAATCCACCAAATACCATAATCATGGTGTTATTCCATCCTAATCCATCATTTCCCTATTTTTTTGCACTTGTTTACCTCATTATTATCTATTTTTGCAATACTTTGTAATGATTTAGTACTTTTGTGTTGCATAAGAACAATATTTGATTCTAGTTCAACTATGGTCAGTCTATTTCTACTTAGCTCGATTCCATCTTCTCCTCCTAACTCTATTAGTTTGGTATGGTTGTGTTTGGTATCTTTGGTTTTTCTTGGTTTGTTCTAGTTAGTTTCATCTGGTCTTCTACTTTTGATTGGTTCATTGCACTTCATTTCTCTTAATTTCTTTAGGTTCATGGTTGATTTTTGTTCTTTCATCTTCTTCTTCTCTTTCATTCCTTCATTATGTATGGTATGGGTGGATTTTAGAGCCATTAATTGTAGTAAAAAGTTGTTTTCCCACTAAGGTTTCTATGTCACAAGGCACACCATGATTTGTATTCAAAATGGACTTCTGAATGGAATTTGAGTTTTCTCGCCTTCCTTTTCATCTTGGAATTAAAAAATATGACTAGATTGCTCATGCAAAAGATTAGCTTCTTCAAGTGATGAGCGTGACAACAGGGTAGTCTGATTTAAACTTCTTGGAGAAATCTTCCTCCAATTACCAAAGTTTAAACTATTATAGCAATCTTCTTCCATTGTTGGAGTTTACCCATCCAGTCCTCCAACGATTCTTGGAGGAGTAAATGATTTTGGATGGCCACATGTAAGCTTGGAACCACAATCTCCATTGGGGTGATAGCCTCTAGTCTATAAACCAATTTGAAAGGTGTGAATCCCATGGCTACCGTGTATGTCATCCAATACATCCAAAGTGAAGGTGGCATGTATTGCTCCCACTTTCCTAGATATTCTAGGAGAAATTTTTGCAGAATATTTGGACTTACTTTATAAGTGCTTTCACCTAATCCATTTTAATAAGGGTAACATTGTTGGAGTTAGACGTCTGCGGAAGCACGCGAACAACCCAAGGAAGAAGAAGAAGCTTGGAGCACAACACACAATACTGAATGTATTACTAGAGAATGTACAAAGATAAGTAGCCCATCAGGGCAATAGGCATATATACAAGCCGGGGGAAAAAAACCTCCTAAAGAGGAAAAAAAGTGCCCCAGTGGTCCTAGTGTGTTCACACACATCACTACCTAAATATATCAACAAATCCCCCCTGGGAGTGATGCGGTGAACAAGGAGCTGGCACTCATGTATAAGGAAGTGCCAAGCTATGTGGAAATCACTCCACAAAAGGAAGTAAGCCCAAAGCTTTGCGAAAAGCTTCAAACTTCTCCCTAGGCAGAGCCTTCGTGAAAAGGTCTGCAATGTTCTCTTGCGTGGGCACATATGCCAAGCTGATCTCCCGAGCCGAGAACCTCTCCTTGACATAGTGATAATGCACCTCAATGTGCTTAGTGCGAGCATGGAACACAGGGTTCCTCACAACTCCCAATGCGCTCTGACTGTCAATGAAGATGGTGGTGGCAGAAGTCTGACCAACACCCAAATCAGCCATAAGGTGTCTGAGCCACACACACTCAACAGTCGCTGTGAAAGCTGCCCTATACTCAGCCTCACAACTGGAAGTGGCCACAGTAGGCTGCTTCTTGCTCAACCAAGATATACATGAGCTACCAAGCATGAAGCAAAAGCCACTAGTGGACACACGAGTGTCATAGCAACCAGCCCAATCAGAGTCAGAAAAAGCATGCAAACCTGGTGGTAGTGATCCCCCCTTGGGATAAAACAACCCAAGTAGCCGAGTACCACTCAAGTAGCGAAAGATGCGCTTAACCGCCTGCCAATGCTTGACTCCTGGGCAATGCACAAACCTGCTCATCTGTGAGACAACAAACTGAATATCTGGCCGAGTAATGCATAAGTAAATCAAGCATCCAACAGCCTGCTGATAGAGAAGAACATCAAATGCATCTCCAACATCATGAAGACTCAATTGTAAGCCTGTCTCCATAGGAGTGGCAATAGGCTTACAGTCTTCAAGGCCAAAACGTTGCAATAATGTGTCAATATATTTTGTTTGACACAAAGCCATTCCACCATCAACTTGCATAAACTGAATGACCAAATAGTGATGCAAATGCCCCAAATCAAACATCTCAAATGAGGCATGCAAATCAGCCTTAAAATTAGCAATATGCTTCTCAATAGGACCAGTGAGCAGAATGTCGTCAACATAGACAACAATGATCAGAAGCACATTATTAGCACGCTTAACATAAGGTGCTTTAAGTTGGGCTGTTCTGAAAACCATGTGCAATCAGATAGGCATGTATCTTCTCATACCAAGCACGTGGTGCTTGTTTTAAACCATATAATGCCTTCTTTAACCTACACACCTGGTTTTCATGCCCTTTCGGCACAAAGCCACGGGGTTGAAAAACATACACTTCTTCATGCAAGTCACCATTCAGAAATGCTATTTTAATGTCCAACTGATGTACATTCCAACCATGATGGGCTGCAAGTGCACAAATACTCTGAACAGTAGTCATACGGCATGTAGGTGCAAAGGTCTCATCAAAATCAATGCCTCTTTCTTGCGCATAACCCTTTGCAACAAGCCTAGCCTTATACCTGTCAACTGTACCATCAGGTTTACGTTTCATCTTGTATACCCACTTAGTGCCAATGGCCTTCTTGCCAGGTGGCAAGTCACATAAAGACCAAGTACCATTCTTCATTATTGCATCATATTTAGATTGCATAACAGCCATCCAATTTTCTGAATTTTGTGCTTCATCAAACGAAACAGGCTCATTCTCATCACAGAGACTAGATGCAGCCATAACATAACAATCTGATGCAAAAGACGCACTATGAGAGCCTGATCGAGTAGGATATGATAGAGGTGCATCTAAGTTGTTGTCACGCAAGGTCTGCACCAGCCATTTTGGCATAGTTCTGGCCTGCTCAATATCAGCTCTCTCATCAATAAGTGCATCATGTACATCTGCATCAGAAATGGAATTATCTGCATCATCACATGAAACCTGCAAAGGCTGACAAGTTGCCTCATTGGGACCAGCACTAGACTGTCCACCTGTAAAAAGAGGCAGCAAAGTATCATACAACCCTTTAGAGCTAACAGATGTCTCCTTAGTACATGAAAGCAATGGCTGAATAGCATCTTCCACAGAAACAACATCACGGCTAACCAGAATGCGTTTAGTTTGTGGATGATACTTTACTTTCAGAACTGTACCCAATAAAAATACATTTTATTGCCTTATCATCCAATTTTCTGCGATGTTGTTCGTCCTGTGCATGAATGACACCTCATGGCTCTCCTCAGCGACATGTCAGACTTGGTGTGTTCGTTCCACGACTAACGGAGACCGTCTCCTTCCACTCAAAGCGGCTTCGCAGACAAACCTTCCAACCTCCACAGGAAACCATAACTTTCTGAAGTGCTGCCGCACACCTTCTATTCAACGGAACGTATGCCAAACACACAGTTTTGTCAGTAGTACTATATCTCAGTTTTCTGAGAGCCTGTTGACAGTCAAGGTCACACACAAGCAGCGATGCGCATGAATGAAGTGGAGACACTAAAGAAGAAGGAGCATGTAGGGAAATCCAAGAAGCACATGTCACATTTTCAGAAGAAATCCCTATAGATTTAGTGATTTTTATCACTAAAAACCATTGTAAATACCATTTTCTATTTTTAGAACTCCATTTTGTTCAAGCCGAGGAGTCCTCGAGCTTGAGGAGTATTAGAAGTATCATCCTACCAGTTTTCATAATTTTTAGACTCCGTTTGAGCCCCCAAATAAGCCTTGGAACCTATTTTTGAACTAGGCCAGACACTAGGTCTGGACAGGCCCAAAACTACTCAAAAAACTATAAAAAGGGCTGGAGAGCTCATTTTTGGGGTTATCTTGTTGTAGATTTCAGCTTTGTAAGAGAGATCTTGGGTAATCAAAGTCCTTCCATTGTTCCACTCTTTGCTCTTACCTTGTGTGCGTGTGTGTGTATGTGTGTGCATGTTTGTATGCCTTCACTCATGCACTTGTGCACTTCACTTGCTCTTGGTCTTCATACCGGTCCTCACGTCTCCGCGGATTGACATTTATGAGGTGAAGCTCCTCACGTTGGTACTTGCCATTGTGCTAGAGTGACACCAATTATGGCGCCGTTGCCGGGGAGGGAGCTTGGAGGATGAGCGTGTGACGGTAAGACGTAGAGTAGCAACGTTGGAATGTAAAAAAGTCACCATTTTCAGTTCAGTTTCAAAGTTTTTCTTCTTCTTCATCCTCATCATCATCACCATCTTCTCCCACCTTCATCTTCTCTACTTTTTTCTCATTTTCGAGCATACATTCACCTCTTTTTTCACTTGCAACTGTGAGAAACAAGCGCAAAAGTGTTCAGAGCTAAAACGCTGAAGAAATCGCCGTGAAATCCACCTCAAAACGTGAAAAATGTGAGCGTCAGTATCGTGGAGTGACGAGGACTACATGTGGTATCGCCCAGGTGGTATCGCCAGTTTTGGAGATAGATTTTGCATCTACAGGCACATAGGAGTGACAAGGAGAACATAAGGTACACATATCTACAAAATTTTTGAATTTGGGCTTAAAAATCTCCAAGTATCGTGTCCGGTTGAGTTTTGGTATCGCGATACCAGAATTCCCGTGTATCGCGATACTTGTCGAGGTATCATATTGTGCACACCCACTTGAGGTATCGCGATACCATTTTGGTATCGTATCGTCAAGTGCTGGTATCGCGATTGGGGTCGCCCCGGTGGTATCGTATCGCGGTCCACATGGTATCATATCGTCTCGATCTTGGTATCGTATCCGTGCAGTATCGTATCGTGTGCTAGTTTGGTATCGTATCACCGACTCAGTATCGTATCATGCCCAATTTAGTATCGTATCGTGCAAAAAAGTGGTATCGTATCGTCCATAGAACCAGTATCGTATTGTGTAAATTTTTGGTATCGTATCGTGCACCTTGTGGTATCGTATCGCGAAACACAAGAAGTATCGTATCGCTTAAGTTCCACAAGTTGGGTCTTGAGCTAAGTGCTCACGGGTATGCCGATGAAGAGGTTTCCTAATCGATCATGGTCATGTTGTTGTTGAAACATACAATTCTTACCATGGTGAAAGTTCCATCGATCTTCAACTCTTCGTGTTGTACTTCTATCATGATGATTGATCATCAGCTTGTCTTCCGTTGTTGATGGTTCGCATTGGAGATTCTTCAAGCGCACAATCCTGTTCTTTTTTTTTTGAACAATGGAATAAAACAAGAAAAAGGTGTTAGCATCAATAAAATATTTTACATGTGTCAGATGTGTCGCATGTGCCTGGGTTCCTCAATTGTGTCTATGCACGGCCGTGTAATGTGGCCCTATATTAATGCATACTTTGGAAATGCATGACCTGAATAGTGCAAAAGACAAGGTTATGCCAAAGGCACATGGTTGTTGGACGTAGAGGTTTTCAATGTGGTTGGTGGATGTTGAGGCAGTCTTTGTTCGAGGTCGCTAGTGGATCTTGAAATGATGTAATCCTTCTTATAGGGATCCATTTCAAGATGGTATTTGACCCTATAGACATAAGCTCTATCCTCTATATCTTTGGGTGGTTTCTGAATTTCGGTATCCATCGTTGTTGGCTCTTTGGCTCTCTGGAAGCTAGTGGTACTTTGGGCTTCCACATCCATACCCTTTTTGGTTGCCTTTTTATGTTGGTCGAAGAGGTGGGTTGATCTGCTTGGGTTCTTTGTGCTTGGTGGTGACCCTTGCTTCTCCTTGGCGTCTTTGTGGAAATTGTGCTTGTGAGGGAGATTTGTGGTGTTTGGGCATGTAAGAGTGTCTTGGGTACCCACATTTGTAATCACCCTTGTTGAGCTGCAACTAACTTCTTTGGAACCCAAATTTGTATGTTATTATGGTCGGCCTCCCTCGATTGGTTTGGTACCCAAATTTGTCGAAGACTGTAGGATTGAGCTGGTCCTCATTTCTTGGTGCTTCTTTTAGCATGGTTGACTTGCCTGACTAGGGAAACAAGGTTAATGTGAAGACCCAAGAAGTAACAAGCAATCGACCCGGAGGATCAATGAGACTCTTCTTGCACTCATAAAGAGTCAATTGTATCTAGAATATGCATGATAGGGCCACATTACAAGGCCATGCATTTGGCACATAGCTTTATCAATAAAAAGAAGTGGTGCACATTTCCATAATCGAAATAGGACTTAGCTTCTGCCATCATAGGAATGATCATCCGGTGTAAATAAATAAATGCTTCGGCTATCAACTAACCCCTTGTTCTCTTTCAGACTTGAAAATTCAGAAAAAGTATGGTAAGGTACCTTACTTGTCTCTACTTACACAAAGGAGTACGGAGTGGCAAAGGACAATAGAATAACGAACGACACAAAAATATGTGGAATTGGTTTCTTTCTTGAACTAATCTCTACTACATTACGAGTGCAGATGGCTTTCGAAGACTTTGAAGCAATGATTTGAGAGGAAGTGCTTGAATTTCCAATGAAGAGTGTGACAAATGCCAAAGGTCATTGGTTCCAAGAACACCAACCAGCGGGCGACCATTTGTTCCCGGTGACTATTAAGATCATGGATATGGACCATCAATTTCTAGTGATGTCCCAAGACTTCAAGGTCTTACACGAGCTTCCATCTATGATGGATGTGTTGAAAAAGGCTGGTATTCGTAAGTATTTTGAGTTGCCAATCTACAAGTTAGATTTCCAGAGATGCACTCAAGTCATGAACACCATTCATCCAGCCTTAGACAAACCATCAGTGCCAAAAGCCAAAGTTCTTGATGTAGGAGGTGATTGGGTAACTATACAATTCACGCATGAGCTCATTAAAGAAGCATTTGGATGGATCAAGGATGGGACCACATATCTCAAGGAAGAAAGTCATGGCACTAAAACTAGAACATTTGTGGATATTAATTCCATATATATATAGAAGAAGAAGTCTGATTGGTGCATCAACATTTCTGCTTTCCTAATATGCATATATATATGGCACCATAGAGAATAATAGTTCAATTTTTATCTCATGCCACCAAGCGAATCGGCAATCAAATAAACTTGACGTGTTACATTCAAGAACGATTATTTGGGGCCAAGAAGCAATGGGGTAATAAGAAATTTTTGAATGAGAGTGTGGCTCTAACAATATTGATATACCACGCATTAGGTATTCGGGAATACCTCACCAAAATGCCATCATCTGCTGAAATGGCTAAGTATGTGAAGCCAACAATAGTACCAAAAAAGAAAAAAGGATTGAAGATGACCGAAGAGGTAGGAACAAGCACACAACCAATGATGCAAGGAGCAAAAAGACTAAGGGAGGTACTAAAAGCGAAAGAAGCAACTCCACCAGCAAAGTGGACACATGTACTCCTTAGAACCAAAGTTGAGGGATCTTGGAGAGCATTCTATTCCACTGATTCATGATGCTAAGCCAGTAAGAGGAAGGGTTTGTCGACTAAATCCAAAGTATGAAGAAGCGGTCAAAAAAGAAATTGAAAAGCTAGAGGAAGCAAGGATCATTGTCCCAGTGGATCACTCTGAATGGTTATCATTGATGGTAATAGTCCAAAAGAAGCAATCCAACAAGATACGCGTTTGTGTCGATTTTTGGGCTTTCAACAAGGTTACGATTCCCGATGGGTTTCCAACCCCATTTTCAGGACAAGTTTTGGAAGATGTGCTGGTCATGTTTTATACAGTTTCATGGATGGATTTAGCGGATACAACCAAGTGTTCATCCATCCAAAGGACCAAGCTAAAACTACATTTGTAACTCCATGGGGTACGTATGTATATACTAAGATGGCTTTTGGATTATGCAATGCTCTCGCCTCTTTCAATCGAGTGGTTTACTCAATCTTTCGATCATTGTTGCCAAAATTCTTGAGGATCTTTATGGACGACTTCTCCACCTTTTCAGGCACTGGATGTTCTACTATAGTAGAAAACTTCACTGATCATCTTTGTCATTTGGAACAGGTCTTTAGTGTTTCTTGCATCCAGTTGATCGTTGCTATCCCAGCTCACAATCGACTGCTCAGTGTTGATCACTGCTATCCCAGCTTTTAAGAGTTCTTGCATCGATTCAGATGAAGCACCTAAATTGATCAAGCACAAGAACTGCTGAAAATTGACCTTAGGCAGTAGCAAAAGTTCGTTGGTGTTTGTTGTTTGTGCTTCTTGAAAAAGCATCAGCTTATGCAAGTGAAATATCTAGGAACTTGCCAGGTAAAGTGGGCATTTAGCAAGAAGATAAGAGCAACCAACTGTCAACAAAGTAACATGTCCCAATCATCATCTTTAAGGAATTCAATGGGCAGCAATGACTCCGATGATCAACCATACCAGCAAGATTCCGGTTCATCCCAGTCATCGAGTGAAGGGGAAGATTCACTCACATTGATCACCCACGATTCTCTCCCTCCCGCATCTTTGCAAGAGATCTTCACAGCGGATGAGTTGCATACTATGCACCTCACGGAGATTGCCAAAGTACCACTTACCAAAAATATTGCAACAGACGAGGTGATTGACTTCTTCGAGTCCTTTCCCCACTTTACAACAGGAACTCTTACCAAGAAAATGCTAAACAAGGTTGTGGGGATGAAAGAGTCAGAACGGATTATGCCAGGGAGATCATACTCAGGAGTCGACGCAAGCAAGGTATGTGAGGAATGTGTGAAGTTGTTCACTGCCAACGACCTCTCAGAAAGGTACTATCATATCTTATGTGCATGCCAATATTTTATCCTCTTAAGAAGGGTCAAATCCAAGTTTCCATTCAACAATATGGCTGCTTGCAATGCACTTTTATGTCTTGCTTGGGTGCGTCCATATCCCTTCCATCATCTTATATGGGCGTCCATCACGGAAAAAAGAAAAGGCATGCGGTTCAGGTACAAAAAGACGCAAAGAAATTTCACATATACTCTTCTATAATACTCTTGTGGCTAAAGAATTTACCATCGAGGCTTACGTAAATACTGAAGGATGTGGGTCAACCATCTTCCATGAAGCACAATACATCCACTCCTGTAAGAAAGAAGCTCCCGGTAAAACGAGCACGAGTAAAAGGCAACGCATTAGAAGACATCCGAGCCCTTCGATTGGTGATCAAGGTTATGCTGCAGCAAAAGGTACTCATCCCCCTTCATCTTCACGTACATATGCACAAAAAAAGGCTCCCAATCCTCAGGTTCGCACTCACCATAGTGCTTCATATAATCCACCCACACCACCACCATCTCCTCCTACTATTTCCACTCCACCTGCATCACCTCCTATCCAAATTCCTTCACCACGTATGTCACCTTTGATTCAACCTCATCATACACCTATCCATGCCCCACCTATCCCCATAGCTCCTGCTATGCCATCACCAAGTTCACCTGCCCCCACCATCTTAGTTACCCCTTCAAGTTCACATAGTGCATATTGCACTTAAGAGGACACACCACATCGAGCATATAGATCAAGAAATTGATCTACACTGCCTCTTTCTACAGGTGGACCGTCTAGTGCTGGTCCTAATGGGGCAACTTCGCAGCCTTTACAAGTCTCATGTGATGATGCAGATCATTCCATTTCTGATGTAGATTTACATGATGCACTTGTTGATGAGAGGGCAAATATTGAGGAGGCAAAAACTATGCCAAAATGGCTGGTGTAGACTTTGCGTGACAGCAAATTAGATGTATCTCTATCATATCATACTCATTCATGCTCTCATAGTGCTTGTTTTGCATCAGATGGCTATGCTATGGCTCTCTCTAGTCTCTGTGATGAGAATGAGCATGTTTCGTTTGATGAAGCACAAAATTCTAAAAATTGGATGGCTGCTATGCAATTTGAATACGATGCTATAATGAAGAATGGTATCTAGTCTTTATGTGACTTGCCTCCTGGCAAGAAGGATGAGACCTTTGCTCCTACTTGCCAAGTGACTGCTGTTCATAGCAACTGTGCACTTGCAGCTCATCATGGTTCGAATGTACATTAGTTGGACATTAAAACTACATTTCTTAAAGGTGACTTGCATGAAGAAATGTATGTTTTTCATCCCCATGGCTTTGTGCAAAAAGGCAAGTGTGAAGATTGAAAAAGGCATTATATGGTTTGAAGCAAGCACCACATGCTTGGTATGAAAAGATATATGCTTATCTGATTGCACATGGTTTTGAGCATAGTCCAACTGAAAGCACATTTTATGTTAAGCGTGCTAATGATGTGCTTCTGATCATTGTTGTATATGTTGATGACATACTGCTCATTGGTCCTCATAAGAAGCATATTGCTGACTTTAAGGCTGATCTACATGCCTCATTTGAGATGTCAGATTTGAGGCATTTTCATCATTATTTGGGCATTCACTTTATGCAAGTTGATGGTGGAATAGCTTTGTGCGTGCTAATGATGTGCTTATAATCATTGTTGTATATGTTGATGACATACTGCTCATTGATCCTCATAAGAAGCATATTGCTGATTTTAAGGCTGATCTACATGCCTCATTTGAGATGTTAGATATGAGACATTTGCATCATTATTTAACATATTATTGCAACATTTTGGCCTTGAAAACTGTAAACCTATTGCCATTCCTATGGAGTCAGGTTTACGATTGAGTCTTCATGATGTTGGAGATGCATTTGATGTTGTTCTCTATCAGTAGGCTCTTGGATGCTTGATTCACTTATGCATTATTGGGCCAGATATTCAGTTTGTTGTCTCACAGATGAGCACATTTATGCATTGCCAAATTTTCAAGCATTGGGAGGTGGTTAAGTGCATCTTTTGCTACTTGCGTGGTACCCAGCTAATTGGATTGTTTTATCCCAAGGGGAGATCACTACTACCAGATTTACATGCTCTTTTTGACTTTGACGAGGCTAGTTGCTATGACACTCGTGTGTCCACTAGTGGCTTTTGCTTCGTGCTTGGTAGCTCATGTATATCTTGGTTGAACAAGAAGTAGCCTACTGTGGCCACTTCTAATTGTGAGGTTGAGTATAGGGAAGCTTTCACAACGATTGTTAAGTGTGTGTGGCTCAAACACCTTATGGATGATTTGGGTGTTGGTCATTCTTTTGCCACCACCATCTTCACTAACAATCAAAGCACATTGGCAGTTGCAAGGAACCTTGTGTTCCATGATTGCACTAAGCACATTGAGGTGCATTATCATTATGTCAAGGAGAGGTTCCCTGCTGGAGAGGTCAGCTTGGCATATGTGCCCATGCAGGAGGACATTGCACACCTTTTCAAGAAGGCTTTGCCTAGGGAGAAGTTTGAAGCTTTCTACAAAGCTTTGGGCTTACTCCCTTTTGTGCATTGATTCCGCATAGCTTGGCACTTCCTTATACATGAGTGCCAACTTCTTGTTCACTGCATCACTCCTAGAGGGATTTGTTGATATATTTCGGATGTGATGTGTGTGAACAAAGTAGGACTACCCGGGCACTTTTTTCCCTCTTTAGGAGGTCCCCCGCCCCCCCCCCGCTTGTATATATGCATATTGCCCTAATGGACATATATCTTTGTACATTCTAGTGGTAATACATTGAGTATTGTGTGTTGTGCTCCAAGCTTCTTCTTCTTCCTTGTGTTGTTCACGTGCTTTTGCAGATCTCAACTCCAATAGTGCATCCATAGTCATAGACTATCAAATAAAAGAAAAAATATAAATTCAAGAGACCAAAATAGAGAAAGGAGATACAAAATAGAGGGGTGCCAATTAGAACCCTTACAAAAGGATAGGAAACAAGTTAAACCATAGGAAAAGCAACCATAAGGGATCTTAAATCTTCAAGAGATGTCAATTTTCATCGATTTTTCTTCAAAGATGTACTATGTGTCATTCATGGATGATTTTATCATATGGATTATCTTATCTTTCATGAAGCATAAGGATGAAGTATTTTCATGTTTTAAAAGGTACCTAGTTCTTGTGGAGAAAAAAATAGGTAAAACCTTAAAAGAATAAGGTCAGATGGAGGGGAGGAATACTTCTCCCATGACTTTGATTCTTATCTCCAAGAGAGCAAAATTAAAAGGGGAATCACCACAAGATACTCTCTTGAGCAAAATGGAGTGATATACAAAAGAAATAGGATAATTGTGTTACCGTTAGTGTCCATGTGAAAGGCCAAATGGCCACCAGAAACTTCTTTGTATATGTTCTTTAATAAAACATATAGTGGCCTGGTCAATCACAGACTGTAAGTTCGACCGCATCTATAAGTCCTAAGAAGTCTATCTTTGTGCTCCCTGTGTACTGTGTTTTTTTGCATATTCTACAGCCTCTGTGCAGATTACTGTGTGTAGCCTTAGAAGCTCCATTTTCTACTCCAAGGATATTGTAGTAGAGCTCTCGATAATGAGAGTGCACCATGGTGAATCGCCATCGAATCCCTTCACTAGTATCAGAGCGATTTGATGCAAAACCTTTGTTTCTTTTGTGCGAGCAAAGCGAGCACTCCCCCCTCTCTCCAACTTTCTCCAAGGCTTACGACTAAGGCGGCGACCAAGGCATAGACCTTGGCATACCTTGTCATCCGAGTCAGCGACATCACCATTGGTGCCATTGGTTGCACGTGAGGGAGGACCTCAATGATCAAGAAAGATAGAGGTTCTCGGTACTTCTCGAGAGGTCACCCATCCCAGTACTATTCCCCCTAGAGGTCGCTTAACCGTGGCAATCTCTTGCCACTAAGCTACACTCTTGTGGTGTCCGAAGAAGGGGAAAGACTAAGGGTGACATTACCTTGAACATGTTTTGGTCCCTCAAAGCTTCATTCTTTGCTTTCAAAGCCTATTTTTTGGAGCATTTTTGGGTGTCTTTTGGAGCCATTTTGGAGTACTTTTGCACATAGTTCTCTTCACACAGGTCCAAGAACATCAAGAAGAGTGTTCTTTGTACTTCTCCTTGTGATAGTTGTTCATAGATGCTCGATAAGCCTAGTTGGCTTCTATTGGGTAACTGATTATATGTAGTGGAGTCAATGATTCACTATGCAGATAAACATGTCAGTACTTGCAATTTTATGATATCTTGACACTAGTCATATGCTCATTTTGCAGAGGATACTCGGGCAAAATTTTCCTAGATTTTTGGCTTAGTCAACTATATAGTGGTCGACTTACTCCTAGATACACTTATTTGTTGGTGTTTGGATTTTTCTAGCTCCATTATCACTCTATTCAGTTCTCTACCATCATGGAATCAGAGGCCTCAGGCACATATGGTGGATCATAATCTAGTGCCCGTGTTTCGAGGAGGAGGTATAACTTGCAGGGCAAAGACCATTTTGATCCCAGTTACAGGCTCAAAAAATGGATATGGATAATGAAATGAAAGTAGTATTGTTGTTGTGAACCTTGCCATCATCATGGGATACATTTTGCACAGCTATTAGCAATAGTGCACCTGGTGGTAAACTCGTCTATGATAACATATGTGGAGCACTCTTGAGTGAGGAGATCCATAGAAAATCTATGGTTGGCACTCAGAGTGGATATGCATATAATGTTCATGATTCTTACCAAGGAAAGAATTAGCAATGTGGCACGAGCAAGAATAAGGAAAAGAATTGTCAACAGAATAAGAGTAGAAGTAAATCAAGGAAGAGGGATATCGAATGTCATTATTTTCATAAGAAAGGACATATGAAGAAAGATTGTTATGCATTAAAGAATGCTAAAGGTAAAGGACAGAATGTTGATGGGCATGTTAAACAGTTACCTGTACCATCTACTTTGACTGTGAAGATTTAAGAAATTAATGCTATTTTTGATGACGCAGATGTGTTGAGACTTGATAGTACTGTGCCAACTGAGGCTCTTATTACTGATTTCCTTTCCCACACATGGCTGCTAGATTTTGGTGTTCTTTCCATGTGACATGACACAGAGAATGGTTCTCTAATTATGCAGCAAAGTCTCTTGGTACCGTGGGACTTGGTGACTCTTACCACTCTGATGTTGTGGGGATTGGAGATGTGGTTGTGCAGTTCGTTGATGGTTCAAAATTTACTATGCATAATGTATGCCATCTACCTCCGTTATCACACGGTTTGATGTCAGTTGGTCAACTTGATGACCTTGGTTACAAGGTGTTCTTCTATGCTTAGTACTTTCGTATATCAAAGGGCAATATGGCTATTGTAAATGGAAGCAAAGTTGGCTCACTTTATCCTTTATTTGTATCACAGAAAGAACACTTGTTAGTTGTTACTGAACAGCCTATGGCTTGTATTTGGCATGGTTGTTTGGGCTATATATCTCATAGTGGAATGGAAAATCTTTGTCATTCTAGCTACTTACTTGTGTTATCTTTCTCTGATTTTTCATTTTGTGAGCATTGTCAATATGGAAAGCAAACTAGAAATGTGCATAGAATGCACATTGACTCTTCATGTCAGCCTTTAGATCTTGTTCATATAGATGTGTGTGGTCCTATGCCCACTAGGTCCTTAGGTGTTTCTCTTTACTTTGTCACTTTCATAGATGATGCTACTAGAAAAGTCTAGGTATATCCTATCAAATCGAAGAATGAGGTATTCCCTACTTTCAAAAAATGGCTTGCTTCAGTTGAGACTGAAAAAGGAACTGAGCTTAAGGCTTTACGTTTAGATAATGAGGGTGAGTATACCTCACATGAATTTTGCCTTTTCTATCAGTCTAGAGGGATTCGTAGAGAGTTTATAGGTCCTTATATCCCAATATAGAATGGTGTAGCTGAAAGGATGAATAGAACTATTCAAGAGAGAGTAGTTTCTATGTTGCATCATACAAACCTCTCACAAGGCTTTTGGGCAAAAGCAGTATTGAGTGCAGTTCATGTGATTAACCTTTCACCTAGTACTACCAAAGGTCTGAAAGTGGCACAAGAGTTATGGACAGGGAAGACACCATATTATGATCATCTTTGAGTTTTTGGGTGTGAAGCATATGTTCATATACCCAAGAATCTTAGACAAAATTTGGACCATAAATCAAAGAAACGATTTTTCTTGGATATCGTTGAGAAGGACAATTTGGATATTGCTTATGGGATCCTGAAACACGGTCAGTGATCAGAAGTAGTGATGTCATTTTCAATGAGTCTAAGATGCACAAACAGCACATTAATGAGGTTGAAGTGAGAAGAGTGGTGTTTGGGGATACTAGTCCTCTGATTAGCATGCATAAAAATGTTGCACATAGGGACGTTCAAGAGAATGTCCGATCAGATCAGTCTGCACATGTTCTTGTTCAGCAACCATTGAGACGCTCTACATGTGTCTCACATCCACCTCATAGATATGTTCTAGGTTTAGATTTTGTTATGCTAACAGATGTCGGTGAGCCTTCTTGTTACAAAGAGGCTATGCAGATAGAGGATCATGTCAAGTGGGAGCATGCCATGAAGAGTGAGTTGGATTTTATTCACAAGAATGGTACTTGGGATTTAGTACCTTTGCCAAATGGCAAGAAAGCTCTGCCATGTAAATGGGTATATAAGCTCAAATTCACATCAAATAGTGCTTCTCCAAAGTATAAAGCATGACTTGTTGCAAAGGGTTTTAAGCAACAACATGGTGTTGATTTCGAGGAAATCTTCTCTCCAGTGGTCAAGATGACTACCCTATGCATGTTGTTTGGATTCGTTGCAATGGAGGACTTAGAGCTAGTCCAAATGGATGTGAAAACTGCTTTCTTGCACGGAGATCTTATAGATGAGATCTATATGGAACAACCACAGGGTTATGTAGTTCCTAGCAAGGAAAGCCTAGTTTCTAAGCTCAAGAAGATCTTGTATGGACTTAAACAGTCCCCTAGACAATGGTACCAAAAGTTTGATGCTTTTATGAAGTCTCAGGGCTATTCTCAAAGTAATGAGGATCATTTTCTCTACACAAAGAGATGCTCAGATGGCAGCTTGATATGCTTCATAGTTTATGTCAATGATATGTTGATTGCTAGGAAGTCCTCTTCTGACTTGTCAATTCTTAAGAAGAAGTTGAGTCAGACATTTGATATGAAGGATTTGGGGGACGCCATTAGCCACTGAGCGCATTATTATTGAGAAGGTTCACACTCGAGATAATGTTGTAGATGCTTTGACTAAAGCTCTACCACATGATAGCTTTCGACATTGTTGTCACTTGATGGGGGTTACTTGATTCATGATCTTACACAGTCACTTGTATACTGTGTAACATGCCCATATAGTTTGTATACTTACACTCAGGTATTCTTTATCATTCTTTATTTTTTTTTCTCCCATGATTACCTTGGCCATATTGGCCTTTAGTGGGAGATTGTTATCGTTAGTGTCCATGTGAAAGGACAAATGGCCACCGGACACTTCTTTGCATATGTTCTTTTAATAAAACATATAGTGGCTTGATCAGTCACAAGCTGTAAGTTTGACTGCATTTGTAAGACCTAAGAAGTTTGTCTTCGTGCTCCTTGTGTACTGTGTTTTTCTTCGTATTATGTAGCCTCTGTGCGGAGTACTCTGTGTGGCCTTAGGAGATCCATTTTCTACTCCGAGGTTATCATCGTGGAGCTCTCGATAAGGAGAGTGCACGGTGGTGCATCGCCATCGAATCCCTTCAAATTGTGGAGGTTTCAAGTTCCATGCTCCATGAGAAGAAACTTCCCAACTACTTGTGGGTTGAGGTTGTATCAACAACCACCTATTTGGTGAATAGACTTCCATCAAAGGTTCTAGATGGAATCACTCCATATGATGCATGGAACGGAAGAAGGCCTAGCTTGGATCATTGTAGGAACTTTGGGTACATTGCATATGCATACATACCTTCACATATTAGAGGTAAATTGGACCCTAAGGCAAAGAAATGTATATTCATTGGCCATCACCTTAATAAAAAAGGTTATAGATTGTACAATCATATTGATATATTTTGGTTGTGATGTGTGTGAACACACTAGGATCACTGGGACACTTTTTTCCCTCTTCAGGAGGTTTTTTCCCCTAGCTTGTATATATGCCTATAACGCTAAGTGGTTACTTATCTTTGTACATAATCTTGGTAATACATTCAATATTGTGTGTTGTGCTCCAAGCTTCTTCTTCTTCCTTGTGTTGTTCATGTGCTTCCGTAGACCTCAAACTCCAACAATTGGTATCAGAGAAGCTCATCGCTTCATCAATGGTGTCATCGATACCCCCCCGGTCACAGTTTCAGAACGAACAAAAATTGGTGAGCATAATTAGGGCAATCTCAACTTGTTTCAGCCTCTGAATGTACTATCATAGTGCCTGTGTAGGCAATTTCATCTTTTTGTGCCAAACATATATACAAGTTTTGGTTCGCTAGTATAAGCTCCTTGAAGTCTGCTATAGGTGTAGCAAAACTTGACAAGGTAGTTTTGTTCAAATTTTTGAGATACAACCATTTTTTTGCATCAGGGTATTTTAATAAATGGCCATGGCTGAAAGGAGTGATGTATTCCATATGTTGACTCTTGAGGATAAGTTGGATGGTACCAATTACCCATTATGGGCATTTATAATGCATCATGTATTGGTCGCACAAGGACTATGGAATATTGTGTAACTTGTCAAAAAATATCCTACTACACCTACAAATATAGCTACTTAAGGTAATGTGGATGGCATTGAAGATTATGTTCTTCATATTCTTGTTCGTGTTGCAGTTCCTATTGCACCTATTATAGAGCAACTTCATTAAGATGGAAAAGATGCTCACGCACATGCCTTTATAGTCTTGTCTATCAAATGTGCCATTATTCCTCACATTCACTCCTACAAAATAGCAAAGGATGCTTGGGACACACCACTTTATACTAGGCAAGGAATGAGGCTTGTGTTGTTTACCTCTGAATTTATCTTCATCAATTGTAAAAGTAAGGAGGAAAACTTGTGACTTGATGAGATCCAAACTCCAAAACTATTTCTGAATTCAATCTCAAACTACCACCTAAGACTTAGGACTAGCTTTTAGGTAGAAGATTCAACCCCTCTCAAGCTCAAAAAGTGTATATAAGCAGAGCATTATAGTGAGATTTGAGTTGTGTTTATGAGCATACATTGTAATCTCTTGAAGTGAGAGAAGTCCTCCACAACCCCTTTGTATCATATGTGCAATATCAATGCACATTATGATTCATTTTCATTGACTATGCATTCATTTTTTGCTTCTATAGTACCTTGATTTGCATAGTCATATTCTCTTGTTCATTTCTCAATGTATGGACACCCAATATCCAATCTATCACTTGGATCACTTAGCTAGGATTGTTATGAGCTTACACACATATCAACGTTGGATTTGTGGATATCAAAATATGAATGTTTGAGTGTGAATGTGTGTGCATATGGGTGACCACTCACACTTCTTAAACTTATAGCTCAATTCATTGTGAGGCTAAATTCGTGAGATAACTTGCTTTGGTTAGCCTAACACTTTAATTGAAATTGTGCAAAATCGTTGTGGTTAATTTGTATCAGGTTGTGAGCTTTGAACATTTTCTTGAGAGCTTCTCATCCAAAAATAGAAGGTTCTTCAAGTTTTGTGATATCCAAACTTATCTATTTTATCACAACTATTTGTGAATGATGCTCAAAAGGACTTAGTTGTTCCTAATGCATATTTTGGAAGCTAATGGAGTGTACTAAGTATTCATGCAGCTACTTTGGCTAGTGTTGTGCAGGCTTTTCCCAACACTCTCTCATCTCTGCACTTATCCCATCACCTCTTCACAACCCCTACTATTAATCCAACCTTTAATACTCCTTCTCTTTGACTAGGGGATTTGAAAACGATCCACCATAATAAGTTCCTCAAGCTTTTTAGACACAACTCAAAAATCATTCCTAGTGCATACAAAGCAAAGAACCTTACCACATTTTCTTAGTTGGAGCAGAAGAAAGGTCAAAGCCCCCTTGTGAAAATTCTCTTACCCAAAACTCCATGCACTTGTTCACTTTTATTCAACTTAAAACCATCAAAATCAGACATTAACTTGTTAACGAATTCAAAAGCTCTATTAAAAGGGACCAAATCTGCATAGTTATGACCCGATGAGGTACTCATATGCACACATGGAAGTACACACAAGGAAAAGATAGAGAATAAGGAGTAGATAACAAAAGAGCGGGGAAACCTAAGTATATACTCAGTGTATAGTCCAACTAATAATCAACAAAGAACCTCCTTCATGAGAATGAAGCAACTTTCAAGAAACCTCATGGATGAAGTTGAGGTTTGCATGCAGAGCTCATGCAATGCATGAGCAAAAAGGAAGAATCATCAAATCTGAATGCACTTGTTCTTGAGTTCTCCCTCCCCCTATATATCTCTTTTCCATGAGCTATAAGCCATCTCTAACCACTCTTTCCTTGTTCTCATCCATTCTCTTTCTAAGTAATAACAAACACGGTCAATCCCATCGAATCATCATGATTGTGTTGCTTGTACTTTTTATTATCACCTAGACTGAATTGACCATATTCTTATTAATGTAACATATTCTCTCCACTATACAAGTTGACAGTTATGAATGACTATAACAGAGAGATCATAGATGAACAATGTAGATATATTGTATTAATGAACAATGGTGTACAAGATCATAGGCTTGACAATCATAGCCTAATGATGGTGAGTATTGTAGGCTACAATGTAGACCTCACACTCGTACAAAATGGCAATGGAGAACTCGGGAATTGAGGCTTCTACCCGCAACTTTTTCAAGCCACTTTTTATAAGTGCTATTTTCAAATTTGAATTTGAATTCAACTTTTGGCTCTCTAAAATTAATCCACCAATCTAGGAGTTATTCTCTCTAACATAAAGTCATGACTTCTCAACTAATGAACTCCACGAGCTTGTTGAAATTTACAAATATTCTTCCAAGTTAAAAATAACTTTTACAGATGTAAAAGATAAAATTCTCCTAGCAATGGTTTCCATGGAGCTTCAATTGTTCATGAATCTTCTAGCCAAATGTGTAGGCTTGCACTTTGCACCAACAAAATGGAACCATTCATTGCATCAATGTTGAGCTTGATGTTCTAGATTATCATACAATTTGCACCAACTGTGACTTGTTGGATCTCATTGAAAAATGGTTCTTCCGACCAATTCTACAAGCAAGGCTTGTATCAAGCATTTGTCTTTATTTTAATGGTATGTATGTCTTGTTCCATGTATGTGGACCTAAGGATGATGTGGCTATAGTTGTGTACATCCTCTTTGTATGTGCAAACGATTGTTGTTTGTCTGTCCATAAACTCCAAGGCTGTAATCTCATGTGCAATGCACTCTAAGAGAATTTTTTCTATCTTTGACAATGTTGGGGATTTGCATTTGATAATCTATAAGGCCTTTTGAGAATAACATGTTCATGGAATGTTGTATTCAAAATGCGATGTGATGAAACCGCGCATGCTTGAAGTAATGAGTTAATTGCCAAACAATTTTGACATAGTTGTGTAGAAGGCTTGCATACTGGCAGAGGTTGTGCTATACCTCCAAACAGTTAGACCAGCTTGTTTGCAAAAGGTTCTAGCATAGATCCAAGTGTCATGTTGATAATTTGTCAAACAACCATGTTTATTTGTTTATCAATAAACTCCAAGGGTGTATTCTCATCTACAATGCACTCTTAATTGTTTTCTTCTATCTTCGACAATGTCGAAAATCTTCACTTGATGATTTAGATGACGTTCCAACAATGGTATGTTGTGGCATATCGCACTGAAAATGTCATGTGATGAAGCCTCACATGCCTCAAGTGGGTTGAGTTAATTGCCAAACAATTATGGCATAGTTATGAAACATGGTTGCATATTGACGAGAGTTGTGTTAGACCTCCAAACAATAAGGCCAACTTGTCATAGATCCATATGTTATCTTGACAATCTGTCGAATAACCATGTCGAATGTCACTTGTCAACATGGATATATTCTAAATTATTATAGCACTTGTCTCTCTTATCACCATGTGTTTAATGCCCACTGGTTGTATTGAAATTGGATACTATCTAGTCAATGTGATTGGACTTTTGAATTGGTGGTGCACTATCCTAGCAAGCCACTCAATTGAGTTGTTGCAACTCCAATGGAAGAAATCACTATGATCATTTTGTTCACCCTTATCATATGATAGTCTATGTAGCATATAAAAAACATTTCTCATTCTGGATCTATTTTATGATATGAAAGTGTTAAATAATGGTTCTTGCTTCATGCTCTTATTAGATAAGTGGTGCTCGCACATCATGCTCTCGTAGGACCAAATCTTTTAAGGCCACTTCTAAATATTAGTTCAATATTAGACTCTCACCAATCAATATTAGGAACTAAGAGTTGCATGGCTACACGATACACATTGAACAAAGAGAGCCTTCTAAGTTCTTGTGTAAACATGAAGGACTCATTAATGAACACCTTTCTAATCTCTTTACAAATACTCTCGTTCATACAAATTTTTGAAGCTTTTCTTGCAACCTTTCTATGCCTTCCATTTTCTAAACGACTTTAAGTACTTTTCACATGGGATACGGTTATGCCTTAGAAGAGACATCTCAAGGCTTATGTTGTTAGAACGATTGCAAGACTATGAAATAAGGAAAATCTTGACATCCTCTCTAGGCCTAAAATAGATAGGCATTTTGCCTATTAAGAGTCATTTTGCTTGTCAAAAATGGGTGTTTTTTGAAATTTTCTATAATACGGCAAACTGAGATTGGTAATGTATATGCCTTTTATAGACATATCGAAATTTCTCATATGGAAGTTTGAAGAAAAATTTTGCATATCATATGACATTTTGTCTCATCCGTGACATTTAGGCCTTGGTCCTCTCTATGCAAGCAAACTGAAGACTATTTTGAAGTGATGTAGTGGCACAGTCGTTACACCGCTTCCTTTGGCAAGAAGTGTTACATTATGTACATGTTTGAACTTTTCTTTTTAGAGTATAATGAATTGGAAACACACTCATACACCCGACCTTGTAAGATAGAGGCACCTATCTTTGAAGAACTCGTAGATATGTCCAATCAAGACTTGAACTCAAGACTTCTTCCTATAAATTCAAAGCGTTAAACCACTAGGCTACATGAGCTTGAGAGTATTCTCCAAAATCATCAACATTAGTTACAACGATGAGTCCACAACAAATGGGACACATCAATACTTGTGCTTTCATTACGTGAATTAGGTGAACTCGAGATTAAAAATTATTTGCGTTTTGTACATGTTTGGACTTTTTTTATGTACATGTTTGGACTTTTTTTAAGAGTATAATAAATTGTCTCATACACCGGACCTCGTAAGGTAGAGGCACCTATCTTTGAAGAACTTGTAGATATGTCTAACCAAGACTTGAACTCCAGAATTCCTCCTAAAAATTAAAAGTGTTAAACCACAAAGCTACACGAGCTTGAACAACATAGGTTTGGGGTATTCTCCAAAAGCATCAATGTTAATTATAAAAATGAGTACACGACAAATGGGACACATCAATACTTGTGCTTTCATTACGTCAATTAGGTGAACTCGAAATTAAAAATTATCTGCGCCTGTTGGTCCGATTGGCTGAACAATTCGCTACTTGAAGCGGGAGCAGAGAGCCGACTCGTGCCATCCGTCCGTATAAGATTCAAGCCAATTCAGTTGAAAACCCAGTGCTTTGAGATCAAGTCAATTACTTCAAGTTTTTAGGTAGTGTGAAGACGTGTCATCTCTCTCTAACCCCTACTTTGTGGGATACCGGGGCCAGCATGGGTACTATGCTAGTCTCACCTTGTATTGTCAATTACTTCAACCTTTAGGTAGAGTGAAAGCTGTCATCTCTAACGCCTACTTTGTAGGATATGGAATTTCTATAACAGATTTTATTGATTGCGCTTTTCACCAGAAGCTTAAACGATAAATAGAGCTCGTATTTGAAATGCATGAAGTGATGTGAAAGTCAACCAACAATATAGTGAGAGATGCAGGGCTTGAGCAGGATTCAACGATATCACATAAGCTTGCCCAGACAATTGTGACTGCAATGATTTAAAAAATAATCACACGCTTGAAAATAGGAGCAGAACCAGAGCTGGATGTGACATCCACCTTCAAGAACATCTAAAACACTATCTAATTCAGATGCCCCACACTATACTGTAATAGATAGAATGGCTTTAAAAATCAGAGATACTGGCACGTGCAACAAACAGGTAAAAGTAGGAGATCAGGAAACATTGCAGATATACTTGGAATATGAATTCTCATCATTAATAAGAGAGAAGGCTTTCATTTACTTTGGTTCCAATCAGATGAATTCAACATGTCAGGTGGTACAATACTTAATGATATGTTTTAGTTGCTATACAACTATATAGCTTAATCAACAGATAAGGCTTTCATCCTTTTGATTCCAATTAAATCATTGCAAGATACTGAGTGCTACACTAGTTACTTGAATGGAATCACAACAATGAGTTGAGTGAAGCACTCAATAAGGATTTGTCCTTATCCTTTTCAGCTTTAACCCTCCTAATCCAAGGAAATTTACATAGAAATACAACATAGTCTGAGTATGCATATTGTCTCAGGCTCTCCGAGAAACAAAGGGGCTTTAATTTACTTCCTCAACTTTGTTTCCATTTTATTATGAATTTCCGCAGTTTACAATGGATGATTTCTTGAGATCGATTCTGCATACCCATCTATGTGTTATTTCGAAAAATAATCAATAATCTGTCAGCAGGAAGTGTGTAAATTTACACCGCAGTTATGTCCAGCATTAAGAATGTTGATATTGCTGTGACCAATGAGCGATTTTTGTAGCATGTTCCTCCAAGTAAGGCCTGCTTATCATTTCTGTCAATCTGGGAGAAAATAAAACAAATAAATTAATATGGCAAGAATTCTGCAGTAGCAGACCATATGCGGGAATTCCAGGAGTATGCAGTAGCAAGTGTGTGTGTGTGTGTGTGTGTGTGAGAGAGAGAGAGAGAGAGAGAGAGAGAGAGAGAGAGAGAGAGAGAAGGGGGGGGGGGGGGGGGGGGGGGGGGGGGGGGGGTGTTTCTCTGTCTATCTAATCTATCCTACCTATCTATGTATCTCCATAACTGTGTATTGATCTATGTGTAGATAGGTCAGTCAATGAATGATAACAAAATTGAAGGCATTTACAGTAGAAAGGTAAGACCTGTCACAATCACAATTGTGCATCAACACCAATCTCTCAACTCAACTTTTATAAAGATTACACATACCACACAAGATATCAAAACTTGGCAAAATCTAGATAATATACTCTATCTAGATCCCAATACAAACCATGATAATGTCTGTCAAAAAAGTAACAATGACAAGTTGTAAGGATACTAGACACATCTAAACTACTCTACCTCATCTATACTGAAAGATGCAGATGAAGATGATAAAAGAGGAATGCAGCCTATGGCAAGGATATCTTCATCATCATGAAACTTTGGTTCCACTATAAGAACCGTCTCTATGGGTACCTCTCTCTAGTGCTACACGTATGGAAATCAACCTCAAGATGGGGACTTACGATGACAAAGATGAACCATTTGATACTACATTATGTAGTCAAGTTGTTGATAGCTTGATTTATGTATGTAATAACAAAAACCTATGTGGTTACAAAGGGGGCGGTGGGGCAGATCATAACAAAGCCCACCTTGCCAAATTTGGTGGCTTGGGCATTGCAACATGCAAGCAGCCTATGCCAGCTGACCTCACGGATGAGCTCCTTGAGTGGGTAGCTCAGAGGGAAGCCAAAAAGTATCCACAAAGCTCTCGGCCCACATCCACCTCTATCAGCTCATGTGATCCTCATCCACATGATGCTCCAGCACATCAGAGTCATAGGGGATCCTCTAGTGGAGGGGATGATGAGCATGGACATGATACCATCCATCTTGTGGATGACACTCAGCCACCGATGAAGGCAGCTCGAGAATCGTTTTCTTCAGCATCCGTACGTGCAAGTTTTCAGAGGCGGCCGGAGCTTGAGGTCAAACAAGGTATAATGAAGCTTTTCATACACTATGGCCTCTCTTTTAATGTTGCATGCACACCCGCATGGAAGGAAGCCATGGAGTTAGTGAGCACATTGGGATATCGATGGAGCCATCCTTCATATGAGGAGTTGATGACTAGTGAGCTATGCAAAACAAAGGATATAGTGGAGAAGAAGTTAGAGCCCATGAAGCACATGGGAGAAGTAACGATGCACTATTATGTGCAATGGATGGACAGACATCAGGAAGGAATGTATATAACATACTAGTGCATTGTTGCAAAAGGCACTATGTTCCTTCGCGCCATTGATGTATCACAAGCTCGACTTACAGTGACAGGTATGTATAGCTGAAATTTCAAGTTTCAATTTTAAGATATGCATTTGCATATGCCATATATGTATTATGTATGTACATGGCACATGCACATTGCATGTATACTGTATTGTATACAGTATGCATCATGCATATGCCATCATCCATGGAGCACGTGCCATAATGCATGATGCATGTGCCATGCATCTATTGCAATTTATGTAATATTTACATTGTAAAGTGACAAGTCTTTTCATTATGGCTGATTTGGTCTAATTTTTATGTCTCACGGGTGAGCTTATATATGGTCATATCCGCCATGCTTTTTTGGATATTGGTCAAAAGAATGTGGTGCAAGTCATTACCGACAATGGGAGTAATTGTGTGGCCATGGGCAAATTGTTAGAGGGAGAGTTTCCCTCCATTGTGTGGATCCCATGAGCCGTACATAGCATTGATCTTTTGACATAGGACCTTGGAAAGATCCCTTGGATTCATTCTATTTTTTCCACCTAACCTAAGGTGGTCTCTTTGTGACCAAAACTATTAGCTATTTTCAGATCATTCAGTGAGTTGGATATGCTAAAGCTTGCAAAGATCAGATTCTCTTACATGTGCATAGTGATGGAGAGACTGCTTCGGGTGCAGCAGGCTTTGATGAAGACTATTGTACCTACAGAGCGGACTCCCTAGGATGGACACACTAACCCGAGAGCAGATTTTGTACACATTACATGCTTGTCAGTTTCTTTTGGGAGGGATGTAGAGGCACTTGTGGTTGCCATACATCCATTATATTCTATTCTTCGTATAGTTGATATGGAGGGGAGTACAATGGGACTCGTCTATGAGTTCATGGATCGAGTTCACAAGTCCCTTTCACGTTGCCCACATTTGACATTGGACAGGTATTTATTAAGTTACTACTTGTTACTTTGATTTTGACACTTAGAGCTCTTATTATTTTAAGAATTAGTCTCTAAAATTTTATAGTTTTTTTTCTACAGGATTGAGCAACTTAAAGCTCTGTGGAGGGATCAATGGGATTGGTTTCATCACCGGATCCATGGGATGGCACACTTACTGCATCCCTTATGGAGATCTCAGCAATCCATCATAGATGAGGAGCTCTTGAGTGCATGGAACACACACACACACACACACATATATATATATATATATATATATATATATATATATATATATATATATATATATATATATACATATATATATATATACATATATATATATATACATATATATAGGCTTTATCCAACTGATGTAGAGTTTCAACTTAAGTTGAGAGGCAGCTCTTGGTATTCCAAAACGGTGGTGGCCATTTTGAAAAGGATACGGCTTGCTTAAGATCTGCTCACTTGCAGCCAATATCGTGGTGGGAGATGTACGGTGCTAGCGCTCCTTAGTTAGTAAGTACTACGTCAAAAATCTTCAGTATGACATGCTAAATATGTATTATAATTTATGTACTAATTATTTTTTGAATTATGTTATATGTAATGCGGATAGAGTTAGCTATTTGTATCCTTCACAGGACTACAGCATAAGTCCTTGTGAAAGGAATTGGAGAAGATCGCAGTTGGAGCGGCTAAGTTTATTGCCGCTGCAACTTGCGTCTCTTGGAGAGCGGCGGCTATATAAGAGATGAGGGAGGTCAATGTGGATACAGTAGATATAGAGAAAGTGAGAGATATTCCTCCAGGGGATCTAAACTTATATACTATGACGTACCTTGAGTTAACCTTACCTAAGCACGATCCCATATCATCTCACGGACGCAAAGGACCTAGTGCTAGTGGTGGCACATCCACTCGCAGCAACCACATACCACTACTACTAGGGATGATGATGATGATGATGATGATGAGAGCAATGATTTGTCATCTGACACCATGTCAAAGTGACAAAGTTTGATTATTGATATTTCACATTTGACATTTGATATTTCATGATATGTATTTACTATTGTGATGACAGTGGACACTTGTCATGACTCACTTATGACTTCATATTTATCATTTGCCACCTATGCCATGAGTCATAACTCATATCATTTATCATTTGTCATAGTGATTCTCTATGTTTTTATTTTGATGCATCAATGATGATATGATCATGTGACATGTATGGTGTATCATGATTCATCATTCATGCATGATGTTACATTGATTAGTGTTATGTTATGAATCATGATGTTTATTGTTAGAAGTTAGAAACTTAGAAAGTTAGGTGTTAAATGTTATGAAGTTGAATGTTATGATCATTTTGTTGTTAGAATCTAGATGATGATGCTATGATTATTGATATTAAATCTTATCATTTATGATGTATGATGATTCATGTGGCATGTCAGATGTCATGTAATATGATCATCGAATGATAATTGATGGATGTAACATGTTAAAACTTAAATATTTTGAATCATGTGACATGAATGATGTTGACACTTGTTAAATGTTATGAAGTTAAATTTTATGAATCATGAATCATGATGTATCATGACAGAAGTTATAAATTAGAAGTTAGAACTTTCAACTTTCAAATGGTAATATATTATCTAACCCACTTTCACTAAGACATGTAATGAGTGACTAAAAAATACATATATAAATTTTGAAAAATAAATAACTTTATCGAAACACCCAAGTCCAAATGTTGCCCTTGTTGCTAACCCATTGCTAGGTCTTGTCTTGCTACAGCGTTTTCTTTAGCACCGTAAAGGGCAAGGAGGGAAGACCATGTTGGTCTTGGAATGCGCTAACCCCTTGTCGTTGTCGTTGTC
This sequence comes from Ceratopteris richardii, assembly GCA_020310875.1. Classification (NCBI taxonomy): domain Eukaryota; kingdom Viridiplantae; phylum Streptophyta; class Polypodiopsida; order Polypodiales; family Pteridaceae; genus Ceratopteris; species Ceratopteris richardii. The sequence continues at coordinate 16,825,524 of CM035443.1, read as the reverse complement.
GTTGTCATTGCCATTGCTAAAACGTTGCTTTCCATTATGCCCTAATTTTAAAACAAAAGCGATGTGATATGATTCATTTCTTTTTTGGGGTCAGTGAGAGGTAAGGGAGATGATAGCTGACTGAACTACATAGATAAACAATGAGCAGTGAGCTTCACATAAAGAAAAGAGACAACTGCATCAGCCATGCAAGTTATCGCAATTGTTGTAACCATATAGATAATAATGACCACAGTTATGACAAGAGAAGCGACAACATCATCGATAATATTGATCATGATAATGATGCTCGAATATTGAGCCAAAAATCTGTCTCCACAACTCCAGAGCATCATAAATTGTTTTGCCCCTTTGTGACTTATGTTGCTTCATCTACCTTATGCAGTAACACCAGACCTGTTTTCTATGCACGAAAGAGAGAGAAGAAGGGGGAAAAAAAAAAAAGGGGGGGGGGGGGGGGGGGGGGGGGGGGGGGGGGGAGGGAGGGAGGGAAGGACCTGCTGATGGTACGTTCCTTTGCAAATCCTAGTTCATTGTCCACACACACATCAGCATCCTCGCTTTTAGAAGCTCGAGAACTCCGTGCCTTGGGTGCATCAGCAATGGTTACACAGCGCTTAAAAAGACCAGTGGGTTCATCCTCAGCTGAACACAGAAGTCTAGCTCTGTTCTCATACATAACCTGCAAAAGAATTAACTCCATTTGAGATGTTTTTCCAGCATATGCCTGAACCTTGGGAGATAGCGATATATAAGCCAATTCACATTCTAAAGGATGCTTATGTGCATTGTGAATCAAGATAAAATGATTCAGAAAAATGTATATCATTGCAAGAACATTCCACAAAGCATTGTAGATACTTCAAGACCGATAGGTTTATGCATCTTGCCTTTAATCTCAAACCCCTTCCCCCCAAAACATACACATGAGGACATGTAATCAAATATCTAGAGAAAGAGAAAAAGAGATAGAAGGGGTACAGAAAAGGGGAAAAGGGGAGGAAAAAGGGGAAGAGGGGGGGGGGGAGAGAGAGAGAGAGAGAGAGAGAGAGAGAGAGAGAGAGAGAGAGAGAAGAAAGAAAGAAAGAAAGTGTTTTTACATCTATTAGGAAGCCGAACTCGGCCTATGAGACAAATCGATGTACATGGGTGTATCTTCTGTCAATCAGAAAAGATAAAAGTGCTGAAAAAACTGGTAAAGCTGATATAGATCTCCGTAATATGCATGTGGAGATACCCATGAAAGTGGGGGGTGTATGGAGTGCGATATCTATGATAGTCTATATGCAAAAGGGTAGTACAACAAGCATGAGAATGCATTTGAAACAACTAACTAGCTCCATCCTGAACTAGTGGGTGGGTGTAAGATGTGATACATAGGTGGAGGTGGAGTCAAGGCCACCCTGATGGCTGCAGCGAGATCAGCCATCATCTGGGATCGTCTCTCCTCCATGGCATGATGGTCAGAAGCTTGGATCTCTACAATCTGGTGATGAGTGCCATAGTGAGTGTGTGTAGAGTCAGCTGAAGCTCGGGCTGTAGACTCATCCTCTATGGTATGCAATTTCTGTGGTCTTCTGGGTCAAAGATCTCACACTGATCATTGCATGTCCTAGCATTGAAGTCTCCCATAAGGAAGACTTCCCCTAATGTAGAGTACTCTCTAATCTCTTCTGAATAGTAGGTGTATGGTCAATCTATGATAGCGAACCGTGAGCTAGAAGGAGCAAAGTAGCATAGCACTATGTATATGATCCGCCCTGAGAGAGAGAGAGAGAGAAGAGAGAGAGAGAGAGAGAGAGAGAGAGAGAGAGAGAGAGAGAGATGGATGGAACATGACCACCATGATCCAGAAAAATTCAGGATCAATGCGCTTCCTAGTCAGTTCTGGAATAACCTTTGGTCCAATATATATTCATGGGAACATTGCAAGAGCAATCGGACTTCTTTGATTATTTATACTATAGAGGATAATTAGTAGATTCACAAGAAGCTTAAGACAAATAGAAATCAATCGAGATTCATGTTTGCATGTAACAACCAATACATTCCAATGCCCAGTATGCTGGTCAGGATGTATTCACAATTTACTAGACTAACAAGATGCTTATTTTCACCAGATGGTAAGCAAGTATTGCCCTTAAACGCCGCCTGCTGTTGAATGAGCATAAGAAATAAGACATATTACATGGTTTGGAAAGTCAGGAAAGGGAGAACCGTTTTGTAATTCTATTTGCCATGAAGCTATAAAACTTAAGCAAATAAAAAATGTTCCTTTGTTGAATGGTTTTTCATCGCAGCTGAAGGAATACATTAACACACAACAAAAAAGATGATAAATAACACGTATAAACCTATGACCTATTGTACTCTACAGCAAAATGTTTTTGCTTCCTTTTTCTGTTAGCTCTTAATTTGGCTGCCTGTCCTTCAAGAGAACTCAATGGGCATGATGCATTTCATCCACGATCTATGGAGAATGCATCCACAACCTGGGCCAGATGAGCCACCTAACTAGTCAGTGCACTTTCTTTCTGTTGTATGCATATACCTAGATGAAGCTGAGCAAGAGACCTAATTCACCCAAAAAGAAAAGTGCAGCCAAACACTCATGTCAGTCAAGCACAAGACTACATAACCATCAGCTCCATCATGCATGGTATTAACCAAAACCATCAACATCATTGATGTCCAAAAGTGTGTGTAGAACTAATAATGAATACATCAGAAGGATTGACCCATCTATGCATGGTCAAAAATCAGTCAAAGGTCAAAATGAGGTCAAATCTTCATAAAAAAAGCAGTGACTTTCAAGAAAAGCAGGCAAAAGCAATAGACCTGTTTATTATCATAATATAAAGCTAAACTATAGCTTTTTTTGCCCTTCTTTTTATTATTTCAAAGGCTAGAATTCATATTTTTTATTTTCTAACAATTGAAATTTATGTTTTTGAACGTCTTCTCTGGTCTACAAATCTGGCATAAGTTCCCCATTGAAAATAACTTCATAAGAGTGTGCAATTATGGAGTCATCTTTCTCATATGTGAAGAATCTATTTGAGATTCGACGATTTGAGGGAACAGGTTTCGACTTGTGGAAGGAGTGAATGCAAGGTATTCTCTTTCTGAAGGATTGTGGTAGGGCATTGGAGGCGGAAAAACCAGAGGACGTGTCACAAGATGCATGGCTGATCTTGAACAAGAAGGCTGTTACATATATCAAGCTGGTTGTCTCTGATGAGATCTTGGTAGATCTCAAAGGTTTGACCTCTGCTTCAGAAATATGGGCAAAGCTGAAAGCAACTTATGAAAACACTACGCCTGTTAACCATTTGATGCGGAAGCTTGTTGGCATGCAGCTAGAGGAGTCCAAGAGTGAAGTTGAACACTTTTCTTGCTTATGACATTGCCCGACTCTTGGGAGACATTGGTAGTCTCATAGTCCAATAACCCCAACATGACCTTTGATGGTGTTAGGGGTTCTATACTTAATGAAGAGATCAAAAGAAAAGAAGGTGGTGAAGGTAGAAGCTCAGCCAACATGGTTAGAGGCAGGTCAGATAAGATGAGTAATAATGCACAAAGGAACAAGAGTAAGAGCAGGGAAAGGAGTACTCGCAGTAAGGGAAAAAGCAATGATGTGACATGCTATCAATGTGGCAAGAAAGGCCACAAGAAACCTGATTGCCGCTATTACAAGGCACAGCTTGAAAGAAAGAAGAATGTTGGAGATAAGAAGGAGGAGAAGAAAGAAGACAAGACTGATGCACAGGACAGCCAAAAGGACAAGGAGAAGGCCAATGTGGCCTCTAATGTAGTCATTGAAGAGCTGACAGATGTTGAGGATATTTTATGCACTATTTTATCAGCTGATATGATGCATTGGCCCAGACATGGATTGTTGACTCTGGTGCTTCTTTTCATGTGACTCCTATCAATGAGTGTTTTTCTACTTTTACTGCAGGAAGCCATGGCCATGTATACCTTGGAAACAATCATGCATGTTCCATTGAGGGTATTGGCACAATGCATTTCTCTACAAATGGCACTAATGAGCTTATCTTGCATAATGTGTATTATGTACCAGATCAAAAAAAGCTTGCTTTTTGTGGGTCAAATGAATATGCATGGTTATAGCATTCTCTTTGAGAGAGGATCATGGAAAATGACGAAGGGGTCAAGGCTGATTGTGAAAGGCACAAAGAAAGGAACTCTCTATTGCTTGGATGGAAAAGCCTTATCAGGGAAGTCTATTGCTTTGGCTGAAGTTCACTCCCATATGGAGTTGTGGCATAAGAGACTTGGCCATATGAGCCAAAAGGGTCTCATTAGGCTTTGTAACTTAAAGAAGCTTGATGCTAAAGGCACAAAGCTTGATTTTTGTAATGAATGTCAATGTGGAAAGCAAGTGAAACGTACCTTTTACTCTGGTGTGTCTCGTAAGTCTTGTGTACTTGATCTTGTTCATTATGATGTATCTAGCATGCCTACCAAATCTATAGGGGGTGCTTTGTATTTCATTTCTTTTGTTGATGATTTCTCTACAAAAAATTGGGTTCAATTGCTTAAGTCTAAGGACGATTCATTTCTTGCGTTTAAGCGTTTTCATGCATTTGTGAACACCCAAACAAGTAAAAGGCTGAAATGTCTACATACAGATAATGGGGGTGAGTACACAAGTGCTGAATTTAAGAAATTTTGTGAAAATTTGGACATTAAGAGGAAGCTTATTGCTCCATACAGCCCCTCTTATAATGGTGTGGCTGAACACTATAATAGGACACTTTGTGAGAGGGTGAGATGCATGCTGTCCATAGCTAATCTCCTTCATGGATTTTGAGGGGAGGCACTCAAAACTGCAGTACATATATGCAATAGATCCCCTCACATGTCTTTGAAAGGTGACATCCCTGAAGAGGTTTGGTCCGGCAAACCTGCTTCATATGATCACTTACGTGTCTTTGGTTGCGAGGCTTTTGTGCATATAAGGCCTGAGCTCATAAACAAACTTGATGCTAAGTCTATAAAAGGCCTCTTCATGGGATATGGTGAAGCAGGTGAGATGGGCTACAGAATTTGGATACCTCAGCTCAAGAAAGTTGTACGCAGACGGGATGTTGTTTTTAATGAGGCGAGGCTGCTTCAAAACAATTGTGCCCCAAGAGATGACCATAAAAGGGTCACATTTCAGCATGACCAGCCACCTGCTAGGCCCAAATTTGACCCTCAAGATGCACCAGAAAGGACTGAAAATATTGATGATCAAATGGTTTTTTAGCCAGAAGATAATGGACAGCAAGATGCCGCTCCTAAAGGGCATATGCAACCACCTATTCATGCTGAAAACAGGGCTGGAAATGATGTAAGGCAGCCCGTTAACAATGAAGAAGTTAATGTACCTCCCGATGTAGATCTATTGCCCGGTAATGTGGATCATTGGGTAAGAAGATCTACACGTCCTACGAGGCAGTGAATAGATATGATCTCTCTATACATTATATTATGTTATCAGATGAGGGTGAGCTTCTTAGTTATAAAGAGGCAAAGCTATGTGAGCACAAGAAGAAGTGGGAGTTAGCCATGCAAGAAGAGATAAAGGCCTTGCATGCAAATGATACTTGGGATTTGGTTGAGTTACCCAAAGGAAGGAAGGCCATTCCTAACAAGTGGGTGTACAAAATCAAAACTGTTGATAGAAAACCCAAGTACAAGGCAAAGCTGGTTGCTAAGGGATATGCCCAAAAGGAGGGCATTGATTTCCAAGAAGTGTTCTCTCCAGTGGTTAAAATGACCACATTACGTGTGTTGTTTGCTCTCACAGCTGCCTTGGATTTGGAATTATTCCAAATGGATGTTAAGACAGCCTTTTTGCATGGTGATCTAGATGAAGAGCTGTACATGAAACAGCCAGAAGGATATGCCATTCCTGGAAAAGAGCATCTGGTATGCAAACTGAAAAGGAGCTTATATGGGCTGAAACAGGCCCCATACAATGGTATAAGAAGTTTGATGCATTTATGCTCAAACATGAGTTTAAAGAAGCCATGCAGATCACTGTTTGTACACCAAAAAGAATGAAGATGGCAGAACAATCATTCTTGTACTGTATGTAGATGATATGCTGCTGGCTGGGAAGAAAAAGAGCACACTGAATGCTCTAAAACAGCAGCTGAACTCTGAATTCTCAATGAAAGACCTTGGGGAAGCTGAGCATATTCTTGGTATGCGAATAAAAAGGAATAGGCAGCAGCATACTTTGCAGTATCCCAAGAAAAGTACATTGAAAAAGTGCTGGACAGATTTAATGTGGCTGATGCTAAGCCTCTTGGAGTGCCATTGCAGCCACATGTTAAGCTTTCCAAGGATGATTGTCCCAAAGATGATGATGCAACCAATTACATGAAGTGTGTTCCATATGCATCAGCTTGTGGTTCATTTATGTATGATATGGTTGCTACTCGGCCAGACATTGCTCATGCAGTGGGAGTTGTGAGCAGATTCATGGCTAATCCTGGTAGAGTTCATTGGGAGGCAGTCAAATCTATATTGAGATATCTGAAAGGAACTAAAAACAAATGCCTAAGTCATGGAAAGGGCCCATTAGAGCTGAAGGGATTATGTGATTCCGACATGGCAGGTGATGTGGATACACGGAAATCCACAAGTGGCTATGTTTTCACCCTTGCAGGTGGTGCTGTATCATGGTGCAACAGATTGCAAAAGATTGTTGCTTTGTCTACTACTGAGGCTTAAATATATTTCCGCCACTAAAGCTTCCAAGGAAGCAATATGGTTAGCACGTCTTTGCAGTGAGTTTGGTTTGCCTGTCAGAGCACCTATGCTTGGTTGTGATAGCCAGAGTGCCATATGTTTGGCAAAGAATGCCATGTTCCATGCACGATATCACTTCCTTCGAGAGGTGCTTGAGGATGGCCTTACACATTGGTTAAGGTCCATACATCATAGAACCCTTGCAAATGTTCTCACTGAGTACTTACCCAAAGCACATCATCAATTATGTATACAGATGGTGGGAGTCACTTAACTTAAAGGCGTCATTTATGCCTTTAAGTGGGAGGTTGTTGGGGTAAAGCCCTAAATGCCCGTTTATAGTGTATACATGTGTATAGGCCTATTTATAAAGGCTAAGTCACTTATTCTTTATTTTTTGGTCCAAGTTCAATGTGAACTTGGCCAACCCTAAAAGGGTTCTATAAAACTTGGCTCTCTCACTTTTAGAGCAGCCACCTCCAAAGCTGATCGATGCTCTCTCTCTCTCTCTCTCTCTCTCTCTCTCTCTCTCTCTCTCTCTCTCTCTCTCTCTCTCTCTCTCTCTCTCTCTCTCTCTCTCTCTCTCTCTCTCTCTCTCTCTCTCTCTCTCTCTCTCTCTCTCTCTCTCTCTCTCTCTCTCTCTCTCTCTCAAAGAGGCCAAAAAGGAAGCAGACCGCAACCTCAATATGGAGATACGAAAGATGATGGAAAAGTGCAAAGGACTCGAAGAACCTCAATATGGAGATACATTGAGAGATACAAAAGATGATGGAAAAGTTCGAAGACTCTCACAGAAGAAAGAGACCATTGGAGGACAGCTTATGAGCACATGAAAGAAGAGGGGGAGATCTCCACCGTGGAGATACTCAAGGAAGAAATAAAGAAGGAAATCAAAACGGAGGTAGAATCTACTCGAGAGTCATGGGTGGAAGTAGTACACAAAAGGGTTAAGAAGGAAGTTAGGGAAGACGTGCAGAAAGAAGAGCTCACACGAGTCCAGGATACACTTGAGGAGGAGAGGCTTCGACACACTCGAAGACTTCACATTCGGATTACAGGCCTACCCGAAGGGGTATCACCGGAGGCAGACGCCACTGACATTTGCCATCGACTTGGATACGAGAGCATGCCTTCCACAGACGCATGGAGGGTTGGGAGGGATACATCACGTTTGCGAGCACTCATCCTCAAGATGAGTTCGGAGGAGGCACGGACCTCCTTTTTTAGACGTCGATCGGTACTACGTGGACTACCCGGCGGCACCCTCTACATGGACGAGGACCTCACGCGTATGCAGGTGGCACACCGACGCGCTTGCATGCAAGAGATACTCCAGGCACGTCGAGAGGGGAGGAAGGCCTTTTACCGTGATGGTAAGGTCTTCATAGATGGACGCCCTATCAAATAGGGCCATGCGGCCTATGAGACATCACTACACCAGGAGACACCACTCAGAGGAGCAGTGTGGAACTGCAACGGGGCACTCTGGACGCGACGAGACAGAGTCGAGGAGATCCTCGCATCACATGACTTTGCGTGCATCACAGAGACACACGAGAGCCCAGAGATAGGTCTACCACGCATTGCAGGTTTTCATTGGGAATCTGCATTCAGGACTACGATGAGACAGAGTACAGTGCGAGGATCGGGAGGAGTGGCCATCGTATTTCGACAGGAGATACAGAGCCGGATCCATATTATAGGTAGAGATGAGGAGGCACGATACATGTGGGTTCGCATAGAGATAGCACAGGGAAGCTCGATTTACATTGCTATATGCTACTTCCCACCAGGCGGATCTCGATACGCAAGACAGGATCTTGGGGGACCGATCCGAGATAGAGACTCACCATACACAGCGCTTTCAGATGAGATACTACATTACAGCACACTTGGTGAAGTCTTCCTTATGGGGGACTTCAATGGCCGCACTCAGTCGCATCAGTGCGACCCGCATCTCATGAGGGCCAGAGACCCGGTTGAGATTAGCACCAGCAGAGTATCGGCAGATACGGGTCGGGACACCACCGGCTATGGCAGACATCTACTTGAGCTAGGCAGTGGACATCATCTCGTTATATATAACGTGATGAATCGGTGGCCAGGTTCAGGCGGATTTACTTGCTTCCCTCACGGGGGAGGTGAGAGCACAGTCGACTACATTTTGGGTACTACCTCTGGAGCTTCACTCATCCCTTCACTTAGTATTGGACGACGCCCACTCGGTGCTGACCACACATTTATTACATTCACACTCTCATCTCCGATTCCATTAGACCCTCCCTCACCCACTGAGATACATACCACGATACACTTCACACACGAGCTCTCACACGTTTATGCACACCATTTACACACCCGCCTACTCTCCCTCGATCCATTCTCACCTTTGGACACACTTACATCACATATCACCTCCATCCTACAGGACTCAGCTCTCCGCAGCTTCCCACACCGCACACATGTGCATCCTCCACGCACAGGATCCATTCCCCAAAACCGTTGGTATGATGCAGACTGTCGTGAGTTGCGGAAGCACCTACGGATTTTAGAGCATAGAGGAGATATTACACACACACAGGCACAACGTCGCATGCAGAGCCTTACTCGCCACAAATAGCGAGATTGGGAGGAGAGACAATATTGGGATATTTACCATTTGCTCATGAGTCGAGACAGTGTAGTGGCATGGCGACATTTGAGAGAGAGGAGACAGCAGACACCTATCCAATACCCGAGCACTTGGCATAGCTATGCACGGAGCCTATACGAGATCCCATACCAGCCTCCCATTCCCAAACCGCAGAGCCCACGTCCTACTACCTCTGACTTCTTCACACCCACTATGGTGGGACACGCTATTGCCCGGCTGCAGCATGGCAGGGCCCATGATCATTTCGGTTTACAGGCAGAGCACCTCATCTATGGAGGCACGACTCTCGCACCGCTCATTGCCCATCTCTTCAACCGTGCATTGGTTGAAGGGTTCCAAGACTCATGGATTGAGCACACCATAGTGCCCATTCATAAGTCAGGTGATACTATGGATCCAGCTACATACCGGACGATCATGATTGGCCCTATATTGGCCCAAGTTATATGGGGCGGTACTAGAGACAGAGTTTAGTACTCTCCCTGAGAGGAAGGGCATCAGGGCTCCAGGACAGGAAGGTTTCAGACGAGATTACTCTACCATTGACCACATCTTCACTCTGAGATGCCTGATCGACCAGGCCAAGGTGAGGAAGAGGAGATTATATTGTTGCTTTGTGGACTTCCGCAAAGCATTTGACACTGTTCCCAGGGATCGACTCTTCAGACGACTACTTGACATCGGAGCTCCGGAGGAGATGATATGGGGGATCTACACCCTATACGAGAGAGTATCTGGTAGAGTCAGATGTCCAGGGGGCTTATCTGATCCACTTGCTAGCACTATCGGGGTGAAGCAAGGATGCCCTCTCTCACCCACCCTCTTTGGTCTCTACATTGATGAGATAGTGGACTTCATACAGAAGCAGGGGGGAGATGGCATTGAGGTACACGGGTCCACTGTCCATATTCTTTTATACGCTGATGATATTGTATTGGTTTCAGAGTCTGCAGAAGGTCTACAGCATCATCTACACGGCCTAGATGACTTTTGCAGACACAGAGGGTTATCTGTGAACCTTGGTAAAACCAAGGTCTTGATCTTTCATACATCGGCACAGGTACGCAGACATAGTTTGTTCACAGCAGCAGGTGGACCGATCGAGGTGGTCGGATCATATGTTTACTTCGGGGTGACATTTACAGCAGCATCAAGGGTCTTCTCTATGGCTCAGGCAGCCCGTGACCGCATCACACGTGGGTACGCAGCACTAGCTTTGATGGAGAGACAGTGCACCAGGCATATTTTCAGGAGCCCCGCACAAAGGGGTGGCTCTTTGACACTTTGGTTACGCAAGCGCTCATGTATGGGGCAGCCATATGGGGACCAGGATTAGCTACATCAGTATGGACAGCATTAGAGAGGCCACAGATCCTCATGATTGCAAGACTTATCCGCAGCAAGCCTTCAGTACCACATGATATCATTAGAGCAGAGCTCGCTGCACCACCGATGCTAGTTGAGGCACTATTCCAGACAGTATGCCTATTATACAGACTTCGGAGCATGGATACAGAGCGCATTGCTTATCGTGCTTTCGAGGCATCACGTGATATGGCATTAGCAGGCGACACCTCCTCATGGTATGCACAGACACGAGATTGGCTTGCCCACCATGGCTTTGACATAGACAGGCTACCACCACTACAATACGACTCTCATGCACCCACCTACTCGCTCTCTCATCAAGAGAGGAATAGGATCATTCGTCAGGAGATATGGCATACATACATACAGAGGACATGGGTGAGCCCTAAGGGTACATTGCCACCGAAAATGCTCTACTACAGCGAGCATTTTCTACATATATCGGGCACGGGCTTCATCGAGATTCCGAGATACATGCAGACCTACCTTCCCCACCACCTACGAGTCGTCATTGGGCAGCTCCGAGTTTCATCACATCAGCTCGAGATTGAGAGGGGTCGGTCCAGGGGAGTCCCCCGTGAGGAGAGGTGGTGCCCAGTATGCAAGACAGAGGTAGAGAGTGAGGAGCATTTTGTTATCAGATGTCCAGCATACTTAGACCTACGAGCACAGTTCCAGATCGAGGAGTCATTCCAGCTGCTGTGCATGACTATGGGAGACCAGAGACGCTTGGGACGCTTTCTCAGAGCAGCATACGAGAGGCGAGAGCGGTCACTACAACCCATACATCAGCCACGGGTGAGTACCCAGCAGACCATTACGCAGTTCTTTCAGCGAGTTGAGCTACATCAGAGAGGTCCATCTATAGGGCTCACGCTACACCAGGCAGCAGCACAGAGAGCACGACGCCGACCACGCATGGGCGGATATCGTCGACCACGACTATATCAGGAGGATATCTCACGCATCAGGATTGCCTACGACCACATGATGGAGCATAGGCGTACCACCACCCCCTGGGTTGTCTTCCTTCAAGAGGCACTCAGACCATCACCGATGTACCACATACTACACCCACCTCCACCCATCACCAGTAGCTAGGGCGTTTTACTCACATTTTGGATCCCCCCATGTATTAAGTGGCCACTATCTACAGAGTCAGAGCCACGTCTCCCCAGCCTTTTCCAGCCCTATATAGCTTTGTGTAGCGATATACTTTTTATTTCATTTTATCTTCTACACAGGGTTACTACACTTGTACATGGTTTTTGTCTCATAGGCCAAGTTTGGCCTCCAGAAGACGTTAATATGACTTTCTTTCTTTCTCTCTCTCTCTCTCTCTCTCTCTCTCTCTCTCTCTCTCTCTCTCTCTCTCTCTCTCTCTCTCTCTCTCTCTCTCTCTCTCTCTCTCTCTCTCTCTCTCTCTCTCTCTCTCTCTCTCTCTCTCTCTCTCTCTCTCTCTCACTTTGGTTACGCCAGCGCTCATGTATGGGGCAGCCATATGGGGACCAAGATTAGCTACATCAATATGGACAGCATTAGAGAGGCCACAGATCCTCATGATTGCCAGACTTATCCGCAGCAAGCCTTCAGTACCACATGATATCATTAGAGCAGAGCTCGCTGCACCACCGATGCTAGTTGAGGCACTATTCCAGACAGGATGCCTATTACACAAACTTCGGAGCATGGATACAGAGGGCATTGCTTATCGTGCTTTCTAGGCATCACGTGATATGGCATAAGCAGGCGACACCTCCTCATGGTATGCACAGACACGAGACTGGCTTGCCCACCATGGCTTTGACATAGACAGGCTACCACCACTACAGTACGACTCTCATGCACCCACCTACTCGCTCTCTCATCAAGAGAGGAATAGGATCATTCGTCAGGAGATATGGCATACATACATACAGAGGACATGGTGAGCCCTAGGGGTACATTGCCACCGAAAATGCTCTACTACCGCGAGCATTTTCTACATATATCGGGCACCGGCTTCATCGAGATTCCGAGATACATGCAGACCTACCTTCCCCACCACCTACGAGTCGTCATTGGGCAGCTCCGAGTTTCATCACATCAGCTCGAGATTGAGAGGGGTCGGTCCAGGGGAGTCCCCCGTGAGGAGAGGTGGTGCCCAGTATGCCAGACAGAGGTAGAGAGTGAGGAGCATTTTGTTATCAGATGTCCAGCATACTTAGACCTACGAGCACAGTTCCAGATCGAGGAGTCATTCCAGCTGTGCATGACTATGGGAGACCAGAGATGCTTCGGACGCTTTCTCACAGCAGCATACGAGAGGCGAGAGCGATCACTACAGCCCATACATCAGCCACGGGTGAGTACCCAGCAGACGATTACGCATTTCTTTCAGCGAGTTGAGCTACATCAGAGAGGTCCATCTATAGGGCTCACGCTACACCAGGCAGCAGCGCAGAAAGCACGGCGCCGACCACGCATGGGCGGATATCGTCGACCACGACTATATCAGGAGGATATCTCACGCATCAGGATTGCCTACGACCACATGATGGAGCATAGGCGTACCACCACCCCCTGGGTTGTCTTCCTTCAAGAGGCACTCAGACCACCACCGATGTACCACATACTACACCCACCTCCACCCATCACCGGTAGCTAGGGCGTTTTACTCACATTTTGGATCCCCCCATGTATTAGGTGGCCACTATCTGCAGAGTCAGAGCCACGTCTCCCCAGCCTTTTCGAGCCCTATATAGCTTTGTGTAGCGATATACTTTTTATTTCATTTTATCTTCTACACAGGGTTACTACACTTGTACATGGTTTTTGTCTCATAGGCCAAGTTTGGCCTCCAGAAGACGTTAATATGACTTTCTTTCTTTCTTTCTCTCTCTCTCTCTCTCTCTCTCTCTCTCTCTCTCTCTCTCTCTCTCTCTCTCTCTCTCTCTCTCTCTCTCTCTCTCTCTCTCTCTCTCTCTCTCTCAGAGTTGATGTGGGGGATTATGGCTTTGTATAGATCAGTGGTGGGACGAGTTTGCACCCCAGAAGGGGTATCTGACTTAGTTCACTCTACTATTGGAGCGAAACAGGGCTGCCCACTGTCTCCTACTCTCTTTGGTATGTATGTTGATGAGGTGTCTGATTACATTGACAGAGAGGGTGATAGAGGGGCCGAGTTGGCAGGGATGTGGATCCCATTGTTGTTATATGCTGATGATATTGTTCTAATATCTGACTCACCGGAGGGTATGCAACGACACTTGGATGCTCTACACAGCTTTGCAGAGGATAGTGGTCTGTTTGTAAACCTTGGTAAAACCAAGGTTATGGTGTTTAACACCACACCGCAGCGGATCAGGAGATCAACACCTATTTTCACATATGGGCAGGAGGTTGTGGAGTATACAGATGCATACACATATCTGGGGGTAGTATTCACTGGACCGAGATTTTCCTTGAAGAGAGGAGCAGAGACTAGACTGACTAGAGAATCTGCAGCTTTGGGAGGATTGGAGAGGATGTGCTCGCAAGTTCAGTTTTAGGAACCCAGGACAAAGTTATGGCTCTTTGATACTTTGGTTGCCTCTACTATGCTATATGGGGTACAGGTTTGGGGACCTTCTATAGGTCAGGATGGGTGGAAAGTCATGGAGAGACCCTTGGTATCTATGATCTCTAGGCTGATTAGAGCCAAGGCCTCCGTACCACATGATATCATTCGAGCGGAGCTAGCTGCTCCCCCTATTGAGATTGAGGCACTCACTAGAGGAGTCTCCTTTGTACACAGCTTGTGGGACACTCTCAGGGATAGATATACGAGGCTGGCCCTCAAGTCATCCAGACAGCTAGCTCTGTAGGTGGATACATCATGCTGGTTTGCACAGGTGACATCATGGTTTCAGACACATGGTTTTACCATGGACAGGCTGCCTCCTTTCCAGTACTCCTTACAGACACCCCTGATGTACCTGACACGGGTGGAGATTACTAGACTCATTCGTCAGGATCTGATCCAGCTGGACACCAGGAGGACATGGATTGAGCCTACACAAGAGTTGGGTACGAAGATGGCTTTCTATAGAGAGCATCTTCTACACCTCACAACGGATGGGTTTGTGACTCGTCCTAGCTATATGGATACACACCTTTCCCATGCCTTGCGTTGTGCCATTGGCCGGTTGCGCACATCCTCACATAAGCTTGAGATTAAGACTGGCAGATTCAGAGGGGTACCAGCAGATAGCAGGATATGCCGTCTATGTCACCTAGAGCCAGAGACAGAGCTACATTACATATGTCATTGCACGGTATACTATGAGATACGGGGCCGTTTTCATTGTCTATTCAGAGAGGGTTTTGGGCCTCTATCTAGAGTCATGAGTTTTGAGGATCAGAGATGTCTTGGACTATATCTACTAGAGGTACACAGACATAGAGACACTCTGCGGGACAAAGATAGTCCAATAGACAAATTACGGATTTCTTTACACCAAACACTGGGCAGCTAGAGGAGCAGTCAGTAGAGCATCTAGTACAAAGCTTTGTCCACACTCATACAGGAGCATTCAGTAGAGCATCTAGTACAAAGCTTTGTCCACACTCATACAGCCACTACTGGCACTCTCATAGACCGAGCAATGGAGCTAGGGAGATCTAGACGACCAAGAGTGAGAGGTGCTACACAGTATCGACGGAGACTACAACGGAGGATTCGAGCTGTACTTTTCAGACGCCCACAGTGAAGATGAAGATAGATCTCCAGCCTTGTATATCAGCACATCCCTCCTATGTATCAGCCCTTTGTTGTATTAGTCTTGGTGTTAGCCTTTTCCCAGCTATTTTACATCTTTCATTTTCAATACCACTTCCTTTGGTACTCAGATTTTGTATCAGATTCACCAGTTTTGTAACTTTTGGTCTCATAGGTCATTTTGGCCTTCTCATGAGTAGGGATTATGCTACCGCGTGGAGGGCACTACGGGAGCCACGCCCACCTACACCCATAGAAGATCCTCAGACTTGGCACACCTACGCCCGTGGGTTATATGACGTCCCAGGACAGCCACCATTGCCGATCCCTCCCACACCACGTCCTGTGATATCCACCCTCTTCACGGCAGGCATGGTACGACAGGCCATCCATAGCCTACAGCATGGCCGTTCAGCAGACCACATGGGGCTACAGGGTGAGCACTTTATATACGCAGCAGATGTAGTTTCCCACCTGATCGCCCATCTCTTCAACTTTGCTTTGGTTGAGGGATTACCAGACTCGTGGACTATGCATACTATTACGCCTATCCATAAGTCTGGCGATATGATGGATCCAGGGAACTACAGGACTATTATGATAGGCCATATCCTGGCAAAGATCTATGGGGCAGTACTAGAGGGAGAGCTCATTACACACGCTGAGGCAGCTGGGATCCGAGCACCCGGCCAGGCAAGCTTCCATCGCACTTTCTCCACCATCGACCACATCTTCGTGCTTCGTTGCTTGATTGAGAGCGCGAAGGCGAGGAAGCAGAGACTATACTGTTGCTTTGTGGATTTCCACAAAGCCTTCGACATGGTTCATCGAGAGAGACTACTACGGAGGCTCCAGGAGTTACAGCTACCATCAGACATGCTATGGGCCATCCATGCTCTGTATGCACGAGTCACAGGCAGGGTACGCTGCCTCGGCGGCCTATCATACAGCCTTGTTAGCACCATTGGTGTAAAACAAGTTGCCCTCTCTCACCCAATCTCTTCGATCTCTACATCGACGAGATCACGGAGTATATACAGCGAGCAGGAGGGCTAGGAGGAGACCTCGGAGGTACGCCAGTACACATCCTATTATATGCTGATGACATTGTCTTTCTTTCAGAGTCACAGGAGGGGTTGCAGTCACATTTACAGGCACTCGATACCTTCTGCACGGAGAGAGGACTCACAGTGAACCTTGGCAAGACCAAGGTCATGATCTTCCATACCTCCAGGACAGTACGCCATCGCGCCTCTTTCACTACAGCTAGTGGACAGATAGAGGTAGTGGACTCCTACGTCTACCTAGGTGTCACCTTCTCAGGCAGCAGCACAGGGGTATTCTCCATGGCACAGGCAGCGAGAGATAGATTGACGCGAGGCTATGCGGCACTTGCAGGATTGGAGAGACGTTGCTTTCAGACACATTTTCAGGAGCCCTGGACTAAGGGGTGGCTCTTTGACACTCTAGTGACACCAGCATTGATGTATGCAGCAACAGTTTGGGCACCTGGGATCACGGAGGCCATGTGGACGCAGATTGAGAGGCCCCATGTCATCATGATCTCACGCTTGCTGCACAGCAAGCCCTCTGTTCCACATGACATTATACGAGCTGAGCTTGGCACACCACCGATGCTAGTGGAGGCCCTCTTCCAGAGGGTGACCTTTATTCTGAGGGTCAGAGAGCTCCCCACCAGCCGACTCACCAGGCTTGCATTTGAGAGCTCTAGACATTTAGTAGAGAAAGGGCATGAGAGAGTATGGTACGCACAGACTTACCGATGGTTAGCAGACCATGGCATGAGCATTACCGATCTTCCCCCCTTTCAGTATGACCTCTCTTCCCCCCAAATTACCCTCTCTCGTTCGGAGAGGAATAGGATCATCCGTCAGGACCTACTACAGATACACGTCAGGGAGACATGGATAGCACCGCGGGAGCCTCTTCCCACAAAGAGGCAACACTACAGAGAGCACTTCCTGACTGTGACAGCGAATGGTTTCATTCAGAGACCACGATACATGGATACATACATGGCACGAGCTGAGAGAGTGGCCATTGGGCAGCTCAGAGTATCATCAAACCAGCTCGAGATTGAGGTTGGGCGAGCGACACATACCCCGAGGGACGAGAGATTATGCAGGATATGTAGAGAGGAGGTGGAGGACGAGGAGCACTACACATGTAGATGCCACGCATACGAGGACATCAAAGACCGCTACCCACAGCTCTTCAGGGGGGGCAGAGAGATCAGGGCTTTATTGGGGACAGAGGACCAGCGCCCTCTAGGTCGTTTCCTAGTAGAGCTCCAGCACCGTCGTACATCACTCCTCGAGCAGCAGATGGAGATACACCTGGCCCCCCTCCCTCAGACTCATATTACAGATTTTTTCAGACCCACAGCCACTCGAGGACCCAGCTCGATGCGGGGTGTCACATTACACAGAGCAGAGGAGCTTAGACGACAGCGTCGACGACCGAGACCCCCACTCCGGAGAGTCCGTCCACACCAGAGAGAGATTCAGGCGATTCACGCATGCCATGACATGGAGATACGGAGACGTCAGCAGCGCACATTCAGAGCATTTTGAGGATCTCCATGATGCCTTACCCACCGATGCATTATATTCTACACCCACTCTAGGCATTTAGAGGGTTGTGATACCATCGATCATATTGGTATCACACCCATTGAGCATATAGAGTGCATACCCATAGCACCCCACACCCTTGATGCCAGTTATTGTCCACTCCTTTTATACCCTTTTTTTGTACTCACACTTTATTTTCCTTTTGGGATCACAGTGAATTGGATCATACTGATGTATATGTTTTGTCTCATAGGCCGATTTTGGCCTCTAATAGACGTTAAAAAGTCTCTCTCTCTCTCTCTCTCTCTCTCTCTCTCTCTCTCTCTCTCTCTCTCTCTCTCTCTCTCTCTCTCTCTCTCTCTCTCTCTCTCTCGGTCAAGCTATTATCAGAGATTTCCATACCCATACCACATAGGAAGAAACAGCTATCTCCCTCATTTGTAATATATATTGATGTAAGTTTGAAACTCTTATGAGTCATAAGAGTGCTTTGGAAGCCACATCCCCCCCCTTTTATTTTTATTTTGATTTTTCCCTTTTATTATAGCCCCTTGAGGGCTTCCCCCCAAGTGGAATGTAATGTTTTGATGTACCTGATCGGTCCCATAGGTCGATTTCGGCCTCCCGTGGACGTTAATATATCTTTCTTTCTTTCTTTCTCTCTCTCTCTCTCTCTCTCTCTCTCTCTCTCTCTCTCTCTCTCTCTCTCTCTCTCTCTCTCTCTCTCTCTCTCTCTCTCTCTCTCTCTCTGAGCTGCGCCTCCACTTTTAAGTCACTCACACGCGTCCTCTACCCCTCCAGCACCACATCTCAACCTTGACACGAGACCACCCACTAGTAGTAGCTCGCTAACACCTCTAATTCCGTGCAACCACATCATGCTAAAAACAAAGACCAAATTGTGGTCTCATGATCAAACACAAAAGAAAATAATAAGAATGTACTCAAATGCACAAATGTCCTATATAAGGCCACCGTATACCTTGGCCTCCCATCACATGATATTTCAAGAGGCCATTGGTCATGATGCTGACCTGAAAAATTTGAGGCAAATATTCAGTACTGCATGACATTATAAGAGCAAAAGTATCCATGTTCCTATGCTAGTTGGGGCATATTTTCAGACACTGGACTTCTCGAACATATGAAGCATGAGATCTTCAATGTGGCTCAGGAAGGCCTATCCAAACATGCAACGATCCATGGCAACAATGATCTCGATTCATCATGAATTCTGGGAACCGAATTCTTCATGACTTTCTAATTCTATCAATCCACAGGAACTTTAAATATCTAAAATTATATGTAGCAAGCAGTTTGAAAAGCATGGAACAAAATGTATGAGACTGAAACCTTACATCAATAAGTGTTACAAAACGGTATGCTGCAACACGGTTGTGAGATCCAAAGCTAGGTATCCCTTCCAATGCTAATGTATGGAATTTTTCTGAATCAAATGCCCAATAAATTGATAAGCATAACATTCAAAACTTGAAAGTCCAAGCTCATGTAATGGTGAAAACGAGAAAACAAAGTACAAATGACAATAGCAATGATAACCCTACAAACAAAAGTTGAAATACACAAAGAATACTCACTGAATAATCCAATATAGTCAGCTGCACCAAGCGGCATTTCGCAAAGCTCATGGAATTGAAAAAAGGCACAGCCATTTGCAGAAAAAGGAACCTGAAATATTCACAAATTCGACATAATAAAATAAACTATCGTGAAGCTATCTAAAGCCACATAATGCAGTTTTCCCCTCTCATCTTAAAACAAACAAAGCCAACAAACCACAAGATCTACATACACTTCCTTTTTTGGAAGTACCCCCCAGTATAAGAAAATTTAACATTGACTTTTTGACAAAAAGATAGACCTATAGAACACTAAGTCAAATCCTAATCATGAGCAATTTACCACTGAAACTACCATTTCTGCCTGGCTCTTCATGATCAACAAATTGGTCAGCAGTGCTAAGTACATGAAAACGCAGGCAACTAAAAAGCAAGGGATCATTGGGCCGCTCCTAAGCTGTTTACATCTGCTGATAGTAAGTTTGTCCTAGTACCAGAAATAAGCTGAAACCATGAATGCTAACCGACATCAAAGTTGACCATGAACTGAAGTCAAATGAGTCTTGTGAACAGGAAAATAAGGGATGTGAAAAAGAGAAAGCCAGAATAGGATCTCAAATGAAGTAGAACCCAATTGACCAAAATATATTTGTGGCATAGTATCCATGTTATGTGTACAGCAGAAACAATACAGTACAATCCCAAATATGAGGACCTGATCCCTATTATCTTCGTAATGCTAGAAAGCAATACTTTAAGAGACGATTACACAATCTTAGCATGGAGGAAGGTAGTTCGATCCAGGAACACCTAACTAGAATCCAGGACCTAGTAGATCAGTTTATTGATGATGAGGAACTTGTGATCATGATTCTCAACTCATTACCTACATCCTACATGTCCTTTCATACAACATTTTCCATAGCTGTCAGTGTTGTCACTTTTTGGAAATTGCAAAATTTATTCCTCAATCCAGAACTTTATTAGATTTGCAGGAGTCTATGCAAGACTTAGCCCTAGCTACTAAAGGCTAAACGTAAAGGTAGTAAATCAAAGGGTAAAGGTAGGAGTAAGCTTACTTCCTCAACTTCTAGTTCTAGCTCTAGTAATCAGAAAGGTAGTAGCTCGAAGTCTACTAAAGATTCTGAGGAATGGAAGAGCTCTACATCTGATAGGAACAAGGTCTTTAAGAAAAGCAGCTCCTTCTATTGCAAGAAACTTGGTCACTATATTAAATAGTGTAGACTTAGACTAGCAAAAATGAAGAGAGATTCAGGAAATGTAGTAGATGAAGACGATAATCATGGTGATGACGAGTCTTGAGAATATGCCTCAAGATCCCAATATGATAATTAAATGTGAATCAAGGTTTTGTCTTTGCCAGAATCGCTAGCTTAAATAATGAGGAGGTTAATTCAATCTTTTTGTCAGGCATTTGGTTATTAGATAATGGTGCTTCCAAGCACACCACTCCCCATAGAGAACGACTTCTTCTAATCCAAACAAGTTGATCACTGGTGCAAATAATTAATCTCTTCTTGTTAAAGGAATTGAAATTGTACCAATAGAGACTAACAATGCCACTAGTTACTTACTCCTTGATGTTCTATATGTGTTTGATATTGTTAAAAATATGATCTCTATCTCTGCATTTGACATTTGAAGGTACTAAATGTATTATGAGAGAGAAAACACTCAGAGAAAAATTTGTCTTTCCGTAATGTTCCAAACGATTGATACATGAGGCCAATCTGATATCCTTGAAGTTCATGACAGCAATAACTTGAAGAACATGGAGCTTTGGCACAAGAGATATAGCCATTCAAAAACACCAATGATATAATGACTTGAAAAAACATGACATGGTTAGATCCTTGCCACACTTAAGAGGTACCTAACTCTTAACTGGACAATCCTGGCAAAGCTCATTGGGAGGAAATCAAATCTATCTTGAGATATTTCAAAGGGACCAAAGGTAAATGCCTATGTAATGGAAAGGCTCCATTGGAGTTGAAAGGATTTTGTGATTCAGATACGACACGTGATGTGGACGCTCACAAGTCCACAAGTGGCTATGTTTACACTCTTGCAGGTAGTGCTATTTCATTGTGCTCTTGACTAGAGACGATAGTTGCACTATCTACTAAAGAAGCTGAATATATTTCAGCCATAGAGGCTTACAAAGAAGCCATTTGGTTAGCCCGCTTGTGCAGTGAGTTTGGGATGCCTGAAAAGGCACCTGCGCTTGGATGTGATAGCCAGAGTGCCATATGTTTGGCAAAGAATGCCATGTTCCATGTTGGCACAAAGCATATTGATGTGAGATACCACTTCATTAGAGTGGTGTTAGAGGATGTCCTCATCACTTTGATCAAGGTCAATACTTCACAAAATCCTGCATATGCTCTCACGAAGTGTCTACCCAAGGCACAACATCAACTATGTATACAGATGGTGGGAGTTACTTAGCATAAAGGAGCCTCTTTGGTACTTTAAGTAGGAAGTTGTTGGGGATAAAGGCCTTGTTGGAGATAACTCTTCTTTTGTATATTTGGATGCTTCCATGTGAAAGTTCCCTCCGAGAGGTTTTTAGACATATTTTTGTTATATTTTTTGGACCCCAAATTGGGGAGTTATAGGCATTTACATTATTTTTATGACTTTTGGTCATTAGCCATGTGTGAAGATTCTCAAATGACCTAAACATAACTTTTCAATAACACTTCATCCAAAATCTCTCATAACTTGATTGGGACTTCTTCAACTTCAACTTCTCCATCTTCTTCTCCAAATTTTTGCACAAGTTTTCCTCTCTACCCCCTCTCTCTTCGCGCGGCAGCCCACTCCCTTGGTGTTTGGAGCAACCGAGCACACCATCATGTAGCTCTCTGCTGCTTATTTCAAATGTGCATAGTGAACATAGAGGTAAGTTAAACCAAAAAGCACCAAAATGTATCTTTATTGGATATGAAAGCAAAAGGTAGATGTTGATCCTAAGACCAAAAAACTATATTAGTAGAGATGCTATTTTTTTAGAAGATAAGTCTTTTGTTGAACAATTGATGATGTTAAAAGTTTCTTTTATTCTTTTAGTGGTAATCTTCCTTTGTTTGTGAATATCAAAGAGATAGTGAAATATGTAGCATATGTGCCACCACCTCCTAGAGTTGAAGCCTAAGAGTCCTCCATCACCATCTAGTTTTAGGACCATCACTCAAACCTTTATCTATGCCATCACCTAAACTTCAACATGTTCCTTCTACTCCTGAACCTTCAAAAACCTCAACTAATACAGATACATCAAAGAGGATTCCTAGATGGGTTTAACCTACTCTCTTTGAATCTATCTTAGAAAGATCTCTTTAGTACCAAACTTGAGGAGGAACTAGACTTGCGAAGTGCAGTAAAAGCAGAGATGAATATGTTCCTAATGATTGTGATTTTATCTTAAGTAATCTTGCAAATAAAGTAGAACCAAGAAACACAGAACAAGCTCTGAGAGATAAAAGGAGGGTTGCAACATGAAAGATGAGTTATAATCACTTGACAAAATAAAACTTGGATACTCTATCAAGTTCCTTCATGTGAAAAGCTAATTGATACAAAATGGGTTTATAAAAAGAAAAGATGGATCTATAGACAAGTACAAAGCTAAACTAGTAGTCAAAAGTTTTGCACGAAAAAAAAAGATATAGATTATGATGAGACATTTGTTGCTACCTCTAATATGACTATACTTAGATCATAAATGCATAGAAGTCACATTCAACTGAATACGATGTGTCTCGTATGATTCACGTATGATAGGAGATCATACTATGGTTTATACATATGATACATATAGATATATATTCACATATGCATACATGTATATACATATATACGTACACATATGAATATCATACTACATAGTATCATAATTCATTCTAAAACCAAGAATCAAGAATCAAATATCCATAAAGTAATTTCACTAAGAAATGAATCTATTCTCATAGGGCCATAATGGAATCTATTCTCATAAGACCATAATGGAATCTCTTCTCATAGGATTATTCACATCTAAATGTATGATCTGCAACTTCCTTATGGCCATGATGTATCATGTTTCAACAAATATCTTCCTACAACCTGTCATATGCTTAGTAGCTCCAGAATCAAAAATCCAAGGGTTACCAAAGATAGCATTATCAAAAGATAATTCTTCAATACTAACACATGCATAAGATTCTTTCTTTGAAGACTTAGGTTTTGAATTATCTTCAGCATTATTAATTGACGCTCTTTTCTTCTCATCATAAATCTTTTTTTTTGCATTCTTCTATGAAATGACCTGATTTCTTGCAGAATTGGCAAATTCCTTTTTTTGAAGTAGATGGTGTGGAAGAAGTGCTAGAGATAGATGTGGTAGAAGATGAAGTGGAAGACTTAGAAGTAGAAGACTTCTTTCCTTCTTACTTTGCTTACTCTTCTTCTCCTTCTTTGTTCACTCCTTCTTCTTCTTACCCTTTGATGATGATAACATTGCTTCATCATTCTCTTCCATACTCTTTTGTTGATCTTCATCTTGAAGTAATAGGAACTGCAACTCTTTAAATGAAATTTCTATATCTCTTGTAGAGAGAGATAAAGAAGTAACAAAAGAATGAATTGAAGATGTAAGTGAATTTAAAAGTGTGTTTATCATCTCCTCATTTGAAACATTGACTCCAATATTAAGTAACTAATCACGTAAGTCTTTGAGTTTCAAAATATGTGACTAAACTGACTCACCAACTTTTATCTTTGTATTGGCTAACTGTCTCCTTAGATATGCTTTCCTAACAAGATTTCTACTTTGATAGAGATTCTCTAACTCCAACCAAGCCTGATGAGAGGTTCTGCATGATCATATTTGGGGTATAATACACCTCTTGACTCCCATAGCAATGAATGAAAGTGCTTGTGCATCCCTTGAATCCCATCTGGATTACTCTTCTTTAGGAAGTAATCTTGTAGTATGGGTGGATACATGCATCTCTCTTCCCCTTGTGGGCTTAGATGATTTTGCAGTGATCTTGATAGTTGGTTTAGTAGGAGTAGAATGTTCTTCTTAAATTATGATACCCATAATCAGAATAAGCCAAGCTAGACCAATACCCTGGTAAAGATCCAAGTGCAGGTACATAGCAAATTTCCCACTAAAAAACACGGCACAAAAAGCTCTATAATGCAGTGTAGAGGATCTCTCTAACCAGTTGTGCAATCAGCGCAAAATACTTTGAAAAAAAGGGATCTGAGAGTGTGTGGATGAATTGTCCCATGCTTCTCATCAAGGGAGCATCCATGCCAAACAGTGTTGGTACAGATGTCATCTAACTCTCCATTCACACCAAGGTTCTATAATCAAACATAGAGAAGCTCTGAGAAAAGCAAAGCCTCATCACAATCATCCCTAATCAGAAAACACACCCATGCCAAAACAGACAGAAGTAATATCATAAACACCAACATCATCATAACTTGAAGGAATTATCACAGTTTCACACCTGAAGCTTACGTCCCATGACCACCTCTACAACAGCTGGCTTTGCAAGGTTCCCATCAGTAATTACTCTAAATTTTTCCTTAAGAAGATCACCAGCTCCTTCACCACAGAAGTAAAAACCCCCTTCATTCTGCACAAATGATAAAAAAAAATTGAATCTGGCAAACAAACTTTCATGTAATGTCATCCATTAACAGCATGAACCGAGAAAGACATACTGAGCTTAGCTTCCTGTAGTCGACTGAAGAACCGATTTCATGTATGATACACCTGTCCTAGATAGGCACAACTAGATAGCTGTAATGGTACATAATAGCAAGTACTTAGTCCTTCAAAAGAAAGTAATGCCTCCAAAACTACCTTCAATAAAGCAATAAAGGGTAGAAACAGGTCTCTTTGCAGGCCTCCTTCATACAACTTATCTGGTGCCCTGTTTGATGTAGTGACTAGAACCTGTTACAAAACAAATCAATAAATCAGAATTCTAGTAGAATCAATGAATGCAGGAAACTGTTTATTCTGTAACTTACAATCCCCCGTTGAAATAAGTGTCCAAAAAGACGGTTCAGGATCAATGCATCTGCAACATCAGTTACCTGCAAAAATTTTTCTAAATCTTTAACCTGTGTCATTGTGTTTTACAAACAAAGAAAAATAAAAGAGAGGGGAGTTATAAATCCACTCAACAAAGATAAAATGCAGAATATACATCTGGAACACCAGCTGTAACAAGACGATCAACCACATTCATTTTTCAGATGAACACAAACAGTCACCTTCTATTTGCACAAACATTAAACTCCATAACTCTCACTTATGGAAACAAAAATGAAAGAAACCAAGAGAGACTTCTTTTTATGACATTGGTTCTCCTCTTACTACATTGATTCCAAAAATAACTATAATTTTTTTCTTTTTATTAACAATATGCCTGTGTACAGCTAAAAAATAATCTTGACTCGAAGTGTAATTGTTAGATCCTCCTGCTCAACAAGTCAAGACACAAGCCATATTCACAAACAACAAAAGGGCAGACATCAGACTCACCTCCCCACCGTAGAGCCAATACAAGCTCACCCCCGAGCCTGGGTTCCTGCAGCCAAGCAGGCAGTCACCTAATGTCTGATACCACCAGCCCCCCACCAATATAAGTGCCAAGGCTCTGCCAAGAGCCAAGAGTCCAAGTGCCTCATAAATGAGCCCATGGATCCAATTTATAGACTCACTTTCAGGGGGTGGCCCAGTTCAAACTGAGCAGCCCCTTCTCACTTGACTGGACACTTAACTAACACCCATCCAAATGTCCTTTGGGTTTGGGGAGGAACACTTTCCCCCTTATTCTTAATTGCTGTCCTCAGCAATTTCCTCATTTAAAAACCAAAAAATCGATCCTTCCACAACCCAACTAACTCCCAAGTCAAGATGGACTTAGGCCAGTGCTTCTTCCACTTGATCCTCCTTGTTGGACAAGTCAAGACACAAGCCATATTGACAAACAACGAAAAAGTGAACATCAGACTCACCTCCCAGTCATAGAGCCAATACAAGCTCACCCCTGAGCATGCATGTAGCTATCTACATATTCTGCAAAGGTAACACACACCTACTTTTATCATGGCTAATAATTCCAATGCTACGGAGAAGCTTGAGAAGGACAACTACCACACTTGGAGGTTTAGGATGCTCAATTTCATACTAAGCAAGAATTTAGGTGGCATCATTGATGGATCCGATGTCATGGTTGTACCATTCGATCCTATGGCACCTACCCCAATTGAGTTAAAGGCCATGAAAGATTGGGAGATCAGAAACAGAAAGATAATATTCATGATCTCACAATTTGTTAATAAAACTATGAGTGGACAAAATCAATATGGAGATAGAAAAGGACATGTAGGATTACTTGGAGAAGATGTTTACAACTAACATCAAAGCTAGGAAGATGAAGCTCAAGAATGAGCTTAACAACCTTAAGAAGCCGGGTAATCTATCAGTCTATGAATACATTATGAAACCCAAAAGCATTAGGGATTCACTTGCAACAATATGTACCCAAGTGGATGATGATGACATGGTGGCCTATTGTTTGAATGGTCTCAAGGAAGATGACAAATCGAGGTTATTCACTTCTTCTTTGTATGCTAGAGAGAACATGCCTGACCTTGATCAATTTACCTCACTCATGATCAATGAAGAGATGCTTCAAGGAGGAAACAAAGGTAAAGATTCTCAATCTATGCTATATGCAGGAAATAGAGGGAAAGATAGAGGCAAGGGAAGAGGCAGAGGCAAGACAAATCAATCCAAGGACACAAATGAAGATGAAGTTAGCACATCCTATGGCAAAAGCAAAGCAAAGAACCAAGAGGTAGAGGTAAAGGTAAAGGTGGTTACGACAATCAAGGTAAGAGAGATATGTACTATTCATGTGGAACGCAAGGCCATTGGGCAAATGAATGCACTTCAAAGAAGAATCAAGTAACTATGCTTCTGATGAAGGTAATGACCAAGTGTTAGCCATGAGTCATGCCTATCGGGATCATTTGTAAGACAAAGATGAAAAGTGGTACATAGATAGTGGTCGTCGTAACCACGTCATGTAGGACAGATGTGTTCAATAATTTCAAGGTTCCCAAGGACAAAGGATGTGTTGAGACAAGTGATAATAGAGGGCATGTCATTAGACAAGTGATAATAGACATCGGATTTCAGCATGGCAACAAGAGCACCACACTTAAAGAGGTATTGCAGTTCCCACTATTAATAAGAATCTGATTTCAGTTGACCAGATGGTAGAGAAGGATTACCAGGTCAAATTCAAGTAAACAGAAGTAGCAAATATCCTTTCAAAATAAAGTCAAGATCATGTTTGAACCCTTAGTTACTTCTGAAGTAAGGGTGTTATAGTCCTAAAGATTCTCCATTTCAAATGCCGATTAAATATATAGAATTGGGCATGTGACCACAAACTATGTGACACTGTTACTGAGTATCAGGACTGACTTGATGCAAGATTCACATTCACTTTGACTCAAAGTTGATGACCCGTCATGTAAATTTCATATAAAACCATCTACAATTTACATGGTAGCACAATTCTTAACCTCATCAATTCCAAGCTTAACTAAGATTTGCTAAATCATACATGATAAAGGTGTTGATTTATGTCCTAGCACAACAAAAGCTGGAATAGACAAGTACATATGCCAGGACACCCACAACAAGAATTTACACACCAGGAACAAATTCATCTCTTCATATCACTTACCATGAATTCATCCAAACAAAGCAAAACTGCCTCTTTCGACAAATCTTCTGCTACTATACGCAATGGATCTGACAGATTCCTTTGCTTCTGCAATAATTGCATGAGAATTTAGAAGAAAAACTTACTATGCAGAGAGGAGAAAAAACAGAGACAGAATATAAGAGAGATTATTTTTGAGAGCCACAAAATCCATTAATCTTACTTGTAGCCGACTATGCACATTGAGCATGAAATCATGAAAATGTGTTCTTCGTTTTTTCCAACTTTTAGGCCTAAAAAGTTCCATAACATGGTCAGCTCAAATTGCTAGAAATAATCATAAATTAATCATGAATACAGACAAACAGTATTGCACCATAATCATATTGATGATACCACAAAAATAAATGAGTTTATCATTCAATTTCGCATCATTCCCTTCCAAACATTGATTTTTTTTTATTTTTTTTTTATTATTTTTTTTTAACAAAACAAAAAATGCAAACATTCAGATACAGAATTCCCTCTATCCTTCATGCACCCTCTATGCAACTTATTTCCAGCTTGGGGTTTTCTCACAACAATCTATAATCCAAAGTGAGTAACTAAAACAAAACAAACACCTGTGATATATTTCATTGCATAAAGGATGTTATCAGGCTAAATATGAGCTTAGCTCCAAAAATCCCTCATCTCGTAGTAAGGTCGAAATGATCTATTTGTTCCTTTCAATCACCTTATATTCCCTCTCTATCCTTCATGCACCCTCTATGCAACTTATTTCCAGCTTGGGGTTTTCTCACAACAATCTATAATCCAAAGTGAGTAACTAAAACAAAACAAATACCTGTGATATATTTCATTGCATAAAGGACGTTATCAAGCTAAATATGAGCTTAGCTCCAAAAATCCCTCATCTCGTGGTCAAGCTCCTCAATCATAAAAAGAGCATCTCCCCCACATTGCATATTTACTCGAGGGGGGAGGATCCTTATCCTTTTAACCTTCTTGACATGCTCTAACCACCTCCTTGGCAAATAGAAGTTTGTATAGATTTTATCTAGGAAGAAATTCATCTTCATGACCAGGGAAGATGCGGTTCGCATACCGATCAGGCATATTTGGTCATTTGGTTCGGTTCGAACCGAACGAACCGTACGGTTCCGGTTCGTTAAAAAAAAAAAACAGTTAACTTGCGTCGGGTCTCGAGCCCTAAAGTAGTTCGAATTGGACGTCTGCCTTTTCCAGTTCAGTTCCCGAGCTGCAAGTTGCGACCCCTCAGCCCTCAGCCCACGCTCATCCTCGTTTTCAGAGTCCTCAGCCCACACTCACTATCTAGTTGTATCGATTTCTGAGCCAACTCGTTGACCGAGCCAACCAGAGAGAGAGAGAGAGAGAGAGAGAGGCTACTTGCTATTAGCTAAAGCATTTACACTCTCAAGACTCAAAGAGTGAGAGAAGAGAGTCAAGACTAATAGTGCTCTCTTCTAATTTTAAGAACTTAGTACTTAGTACTTATTGTGCTTTTTTGATCATCACTATGCCTCGTACAATTTCAAGTGTTTGGAAAGATCATACCTTGAGTCACTCACTTGCAAGTGAGGTAGGTTCCGAATCCAGCACACGTAGGTGGGTATGCAAATATTGTGGGGAAACATATTGCACCACCACGACACGCCTCATCCATCATGTGTCCGGAATGGGTGGGATGGGAATCGGGGCATGTACGGCTGTCCCTTCAGAGATTGCGGAGGCAGTGCAAAAAGAGAATAATCTTGCACAAGCAGCTACATCAGCTCGTCGACGTGAGTCAGCAGCCACTTCTATAGATTTATTGGAAGAGGCTGAAGTAACCATGGGAGGGGTAGGGCCTAGTTGTAGCAAGGCGAGAAGTAAAACATCTTCCCAATGTGAGGAACATGATAGTGATGATCCTATGAACGAGTCCTCCCAAAGACCTAAGCAAAGAGAACTTCATTCATCTTTCTTATCTTTTGGATTACAAAAGCAACAACAAAAAATTGCCGAAATTGAGATTGAACGTTGCATCTTAGAGTGCAACCTCTCCTTCGATGTAGTCCGTACGGATGCATGGAAGAAAATGGTCAAAGCAATTGCTGAAGTAGGTCCATGTGATAATTGGCATGGAGTTGACTACAATAGATTACGTGGGCCTATGCTTGTGAAAGAGAAAGAGAGAATAGAAGTCCTCTTAAGTTCCATAAAATTGGGTTGGCAAGTATATGGATGTTCTATTTTGTCTCATGGTTGGAGTGACATGAGACGTCGCCATATCATCAACATTATGGTTTCATCTTGCTTAGGCACATATTTCTTGAGAGCCGTAGATTGTAGCAAGGTATGTACAAGGATAACTGAGGAATTTATCTTCGAGCATATTAAAGGGGCCATACAAGAGGTGGGGGTAGAGAACGTGGTACAAGTCGTCACAGATAATGCCTCTAATTGTAAAAGGATGGGGGAGTTGCTTGAGAGAGAGTTTCCCACAATTGTTTGGACTCCTTGCACTGCGCATTGTCTTGATTTACTTTTCGAGGATATCGAAAAGTTGTCATGGTTAGAGCCTATTGTTCGTGATGCTAAGCGCATCACAACTTTCATACGCAAAAACCATCAAGCTTTGAGCATATTTAGAAGCTACCGTCAGAAAGAGTTTGTTCGTCTATCTAGTACCCGATTTGCATACATCTATCATGTTTTGAGTCGTCTACATGATTGTGTGGATCCCCTGCGCATGACTGCTATAGACATGCGATGGATGGCTATGGCGCAAGGACAGCCAGAGGCTTCACGTTATGTGCAAAGGAAGATTTTGGATGTGGACTTTTGGATGGAGATTCAGAATATTATCCCCATTCTCAAGTTCATACATGTTGCACTTCGAGTTGTCGATATGGAGGGGTCCACTATTGGACTTGTTTACCATTTATACTAGCAGATGCGGCATGCCATAGAGTTATCATCGTCATTATCGATCTCCAAGTATCTTATTTGCCCAATTTTAAATTTCAATTACAATTCCACATGTCATATTTTTTATGTGTGATCTTTTCTTTAGGAAAAATGATGTATTGCGGCTTGTTGATTCGCGATGGGAATATCTATCACGCCCCATCCATGGATTCTCAGGTCTTTTACATCCATATTTTAAAAGTCCAAACTTGTGGAGTAATGGTACACTTCATTATATGAAGGACTTATATATGGAGAGGATTTTGTCTCTCGATGATCAGATTGCATTTGATGCTGATTTCTATGCCTATATGGGAAATATAGGCATCACATATGCTCGTACCACCTCCGTACGACCAGAGGTGACATCTCGACCATTGGAATGGTGGAACCACTATGGATATGGTCATCCACATATGTAACGGCATGCTTTGCGAGTTTTGTCTCAGGTATAATATATATATCTATTTTCTTAAGCTAATTGAATAATTACTATTCAACATTTGTTTATGCGTCATATAATCATTGATCATTGATTTAGGATTCATCTGCGTCACCTTGTGAGCGCAATTGGAGCACGTTTTCTCTAGTGCACACTAAGCTCCGCAATTGCTTGAGTGTTGCACAGCTAGAGAGAGTGGTCTTTTGTAAGGCCAACTTACGCTTATTGCATAGCTTGAAGGATCTTAAAGATCCTAGACATGTATGTTGTTGAAAAAGCAATAATTGTTTTTCTAATTATACATATGTATTTTTTAATAATCAAGTTTCATATGTTTTCTTGGTGTTGCCTTCTGTATTTGAGACCGCTCTTACAGCAGGTAATGAGGTTCAGGTAGAGTCGTCTGTTCATGATGAACAAGATGACATCTATCATATGTTACATTTGGAGCTCGAGACTATTGATCGACGAGTTACAAGAGCTCGCTCACAGAGGCTATTCAGATCGAGTCGACGACAAACGCGGAGCGATGCTCCATCTACTAGCACAGTTACACCCAGAGGGGGGAGGCGCAAGTTGCGCACTCGCAGGAGAGGAGATCCAGTACCACCACAAGAGGATATAGATGATGATATACAGGATGATCCACTTGCAGATATAGAGATTGATGTACCGCTTCCAGATTACGACGATGAAGGAAACCCTATCATTATGGATATGGTTCCTTCATCAGAGTCTTCTTCATCAGATTCATTTACCATGGATGACGGATAGTACTTACTACGTAGTACTTACTAGTTGCTAGTGGACTCGGCTTATCACTCTTCATATTCATTGTTTTTCTTCAGTTGTACTCCATGGACATTGGACTATGATCCATGAGGTGTTTGCCAATATCACTAGTTCGAAGATGAGTTTGTTGGACAGTGGATTTTCATACATGATCATTGATATATGCCATGGCCCATATGGTCACTTGTCATTGGTTATGATTTTGTATTTGTCATTGACATTTTATGTTTTATAATCCATGTGGTGGTGTTGAGTTCTCTCTATTTTTTATTATTGTCTGTCAACGTTCAAGTATTGTATTTCAATTATGAAATGGCATGCATGATGTTTTCAAATTCCAATATATTCACATGAATGATGACACACATACATATATATATATATATATATATATATATATATATATATATATATATATATATATATATATATATATATATATATATATATATATATATATATATATATATATATATATATATATATATATATATATATATATTTATTTATTTATTTATTTATATCACAACGCACCTTACCACGGGAGTAAGATTCGGTACTCGAACCTTAAACAAACCGAATGCACCTAATTGCCTTGTTCATGACAAACAGCGGACAAAGCATAGATGCAAACTTGATGATTATAAGTAGAACAAATAGTATATGCTCATAACCGGTACAAAGCATAGACCCGAACTTGATGATTAGTATCAAGCCATAAGTCTCTAGCACAGCAAGCTCGCCGTCTTCACCAAACCGTCTTTACCAAAGAACATTGTAGCCTTATATTTATCCACCCCAAACTCCATGTCCCAAACTCAATGTTCTTTACCAAAGAACATTGTAGCCTTATATCCAGAGATCTTTGGAGCTTAACCGGGCTGTTTGCAAATACCACAAGTCATTTGCAAACAGTAAACCTTTAAGTTGACCAATACCAGGTACATCGAGCCCCCAAGAGTCATCCCCATTATCTAGCAAATCATTAATATAAATGTTGAATAGCGTGCGAGATCTCGGGCACCCTTGGTGTTCGCCTCATAGCACCGAGACGAGCTCTCTTAAGTCGTCTCTCCGCACGAACCCGGACCTTCAAAGACTCATATAGAGCATGAAAGAATTTCAGTGCTCAACCCATTCCGCCAACCGCTTCAAGTTTAAGGAATAGCGCTTGATGTGGCACAATGTCATACGCTTTTTTGAAGTCAATATATGCTGCATACGTAGAGAGTTTACATGCGGCCCTTTGAAGTACCACTTTTTGCATGCATATGACTTGCCCCATGCACTCATAACGTGCGTGACATCTAGCATTCCCCGATTAAAAAAATTATGAGCCTCAAGAGCATCAATAAACCTCTACACTACCACATCGACCAAAATTTTAAGAGCAACAAAGATCAGGGAAGTCCCTCCGTGATTGTCAACATACATTAGGTCCCATTTCTTAGGAATGGAGACCACAACCGCGGTTGCCACAAACTCCAGGATGACTCCTTTCTCAAAAATATTTTCAAGCATGTTAAGAAAGGTCTCGCCAAGCGGCATGCTAGGACAAGAAAAGTCAAACCGACGACCCTTATCACGAAGGAGAATCTTGAAAAATTTAGGAGATGATCCATCTCCACCCAAAGCTCGATACTTTTTTAGCTTCTTACAAGCAACTGCCACCACCATCTTCACTGACGATCAGAGCGCATTGGCGGTTGCGAGGAACCTTGTGTTTCATGCTCACACAAAGCACATTGAGGTGCATTATCATTTTGTCAAGGAGAGGTTCTTTGCTGGAGAGAGGTTCTTTGCTCAAGAGATAGTTTGGCATATGTGCCAAAGCAAGATAATATTGCAGATCTTTTCACAAAGGCTCTTGCCTTGGGAGAAGTTTGAAGCTTTTTGCAAAGGTTTGGGTTTACTTCCTTTTGTGGATTGATCTCTTTCCACATAGCTTGGCACTTCCTTATACATGAGTACAAGCTCCTTGTTCACCGCATCGCATCACTCCCAAGGGGGATTTATATATTTCATTAGTGATGTGTGTGAACACACTTAGGACCGCCGGGACACATATTTCCCTCTTTAGGAGGTTTTATTCCCCCGGCTTGTATATACGCCTCTAACCCTAACGGGTTACTATCTTTGTACATCACTTGGTAATACATTCAGTATTGTGTGTTGTGCTCCAAGCTTCTTCTTCTTCCTTATGTTGTTCACGTGCTTCCATAGATCTCAAACTCCAGCAATATATACAAAGAACATGGATCCTAACTAGGGAGACACTTCAACGAAAAAGCTCCACTATCATGAGCTTTTTCTACAAATCTCCGATCAGGTTTTTATTGAGATGCCTCAATACATGCAGACTTTATATGCGACATCACATACGGGTTGCTATTGGGCAGCTTAGAGTCTCCTCACACGAGCTTGAGATTGAGAGGGGTCTGGTTAGCAAGATACCAAGGGAGGATCACACATCCTCGATTTGCCACACATAGGTGGAGCGAGGAGCATTTCGTTATACGATGCCCCGCATTTGCTGATCTTAGTGTACGGTCCCAGATAGAGGGATCACTACAATAGTGTACAAGGGGAGAGAACCAACGTCGTTTCGAACAGTTCTCATTGCTGCATATGGTAGACATGAGACTCTCATACAGCCTATACAGACAGCAAAGGGTGGTATACAAAAGAGAATCACTCACTTCTTTCATAAGATTGAGGTAGGACCAATCCCCAATGGACCAGACTCACTCTAGAGCACATAGAGACTCAGAGAGTAAAGAGACTACCTAGAGTCTGAAATTTGCAGATGGTGAGACCCCGGCTCAACCAACATAAGATCTTAAGGATCCGATCCTTACATAAGGAGGAGATGGAGTGGAGACATGCATCCACACCTTGGGACACTATATTGCACCATATACTTTACCCATCACTTATGTATCACATTTTACATCCCCCCCTATACTACATCCCTAGGTTTATGATTTCCCCCTGAATGACATAATGCAAGTATTTTTTTTACGATGACATGGAAGCCAATTTTAGGTGGAAACTTTTCTCGCCCTTAAATCAAGTGTTTCTTCTAGTCGAAGCCTTACAAGTGTACAAGCTAATTTTGATTCTTTTTTTTGGATATGTTGACCAGAAACTCAGGTTTGACTTTCGAAGGGAAAAATGGATTCAGATCCACAAATATTATATATGATTGGAAAGCTCTTTTTGAGCACTACAAGAATATGTAGAAGTCTTTTGCAAAGTTTTATCTTTTTTACCAAGTTTGACCAAGCATGTTGACCTGTTTTGACCAGTAAATTCACAAAATATTCTATCAAATTTAGGGTTTCATCTAGTGGGAGGTTGACCGTTTGACCAATATTTATGTGATTTTGATCATTTTGCTAACATCATGACCTTCAAGTAGATTAAGATTCCCAAATTTTCTTTTGACCTATCTTCATATCTTGGAGAAGAGCTTCAGCCTAGGTCTCCATGATTAAGTGTCTCCTTCATTGTTGTTTTAACAAGAAATATATGTTCAATATCTATGACATGAAAGAGTTTCCATACTGAGTCTAAGACTTGACATGGGATAACCTAAATAATCATGAGATTTGATCCCTTGTACTAGCAAAATATCCCATTTTTTCTTTTTGTTTTATCTAATCTCTTCATTTCTATAAAAGCTTGATCATCTTCAAAGTCCCGATATTTTTTTCCAATCCCAAATCTAATAAAACACCTCATTAGTATGTTCACCTTGTGTAGAGACTTAGCATGGCTCACATTGATGATGATTCCATGGACAGAGAAAATGTTTCTCAATATGATTTAAAGCAATCATATGATACTTAGAAGAAGATTAATGATGATGATTGGCCATTAGCATTTCTAATTTTTAGACTATAATATATGTTGTTCTTTTTGGATGTACATGACAATCGATCATTTACTATGAATTATATATATATATATATATATATATATATATATATATATATATATATATATATATATATATATATATATATATATATATATATATATATATATATATACACCTTCATAAGTTCAGAGATATCCAAACTTAGAAACTCAAGATAAAGAGCACAAACACAAACACATTATGTTGACAATCATTCATAAATAATAATAATAAACAAAAAATAAAACAGAAAAACAGAGACTCACAGTTCATCATAAAATAGGTCCATAAGCATTGTCTTTCCTGTTCCCACACCACCATATAAATAAAGGCCTCGTATGAATGAAGTAGATTTGTTTTTGGAAAGAAAGCTTGTCCAGAACCAGTTCCGCTGCCTGTTACATATGCATCCAACAATCTTAGATACATAGTTGCATGTATACACTGAAGCATAGATACACTACAATTGTGTGCATAGATGCATGTATACGCTGAAGCTATGGGATGCATTGATAAATAGACTTGTGTATACACAATAATATGTGTGTTTGAATGAATAAATGCATGCATATACCAAACGAAATTTCTCAATTGCCAAGCTTTTATTAACTTCATATACTACATTCAGAGGACCTCCAATAAGATGCATAAGTCAGTCATCCCTGTTCTATTTGGCATCACCAGATGTTTGAAATAAACACCTAACGCTGCAGAGAGACTTTCCAGCAGGTAAACACCCCAGCCGAAGATCCCACAGAGTAGTCAAAACTTGAATGCTTCAATGGAGCTTCTAATGGCCAATGACACACATCCTTGATGGTCCGGATTGATTGAATATCTGAGTGCTCTTTTGAAATAGCCAATGCTTGTACATGATAATAACACACATTCATGATCATCCCAATTTGATCGAATATTCTTTAGGACCTTGAACGTCTCCCACTTCGAGACTTTATATTGTAACAAGGCAAAAGACAGCCAAATTAAAGTTTGAACACCATAAAAAAATAATCCAGCTTATTTTCGTAGCTAGAATCGAGCGTAATCCCTTATTCACTTTTCTATTATATTTCTGAAAGTCAGCTTATACGTTAGACCATTAGATATATACACAGTAAAATACAGATTTTTATACGTCGAGTATTCAGACAATGTCACCTTTCGGTAGGATGAGATCCAGCATCCTCAAGCTCCATAACCGAAGCATTTTCAGTTAGTTCATCATAAAGTGCTTGAAGTGCCTTGAGAGCTCTTTCCTGCAAAACTGATGGTGAGAAGACAATAGCACGGATATGTGCCTACATTAAACCCTTATATTTGCAGGAAGGAAACCTGGTTTCTGTCCCCAGCCATAAGTTCACCCGATCCAACTCTTCGCTCGTATTCAACGAGAGGTCCAGATTTTGTTGTAGACTGTTGCCCATCGACGAACAACTCAGAAGACTGTCCGTCTAGAAAAGTAGCCGAACCTGTGAGCGTGGATGAATTTAAACTTATCAAGCAAACTTATCATCCCTAAAGATTGCCTTTCTGAGGTCTAATCTGAAATATGAATGCGACCATGAATTGCGCGCGTGATTATCTGCTTGTACGTGCGCATGGATGTGTGTGTACGAGAGAGAGAGGGGGGGGGAGAAGAAGAAGTGGATATACACACAGAGACAGGAATCTAACCTGAGCAGAAGGGGGATCCATGAAGAAAAAGAAATGGAAGGATGTTTGACTGAATTGGGGTTTCTGTATGGGTGATAGCACTAGAAACAAGCATGCAATTTCGACAGCCACGTCGGCGGGCAGCCGTTGTTGTTACTATCGCTGCACGCTGCAGAACGCTGCGAGCACACCGTCTCATGATGCGTACAGCAGGCAAGCTAAGAGGAACTCCGCAATTGGCTTGGCAGAGGGGAAGGAGCGTGAGAGGTTACACAGGAACTAATCCTCTCGTGGCCGAACCAGTATATACAGACGAGAGAGGTTCTACGGAGATGGGAGCTCTGGCAAGCGGAATGCATTTACATTACGCTTTGCTGCGAAAGCGACAATGGAAGCGTGCCACGTGGATATGCTGGTTTGCTGACTAGGAAGATACCCGACTTTTTTCAAATAGTTGGGAAAGCGCGATCTGGAGGCGGAACTTGGAGGGGACATTCTTCTTATAAGCGCGCGGAAAGAGAGGGCGCCCACATAAGTGCTTTTTTCGATTACGGATTTTGGGAATATAACACATGTTCTCGTTTTTTATCTTGGGCCGAAGTGCCAATTAACACATTGGAACTTGAAGGTACGAAGGAACTCTTTGTCCACGGTGAGCTCATCTATAACGACATGACTGTTTTATTTTTTTTGTTTGGATGATTGTTTTTTTCCCATGGACGAAGTGCCTTCAACACATTGGAACTCGACGGTTCAAAGGGACTTTCTGTTTTGATGATAAGGATAGCAATGTGTTTTGATGATAAGGATAGTTACAATATCATACAAGATAGGACAATAGGAGATACAATATCATACAAGGTAGGACCATTAAATAATACATGGAACTCGGACATACATAACATCTCATGTGTGACATTGAAGTTTATATAATTTTTTTTTTCTAGAGAAAAACTTTAAATCGATTCAAAAAAGAAGTGCAATAAAAGAACAAGGTTTCCATTGTTACTAGAGAAAATTTTAAATCCATTCAAAGAGAAGTGCAATAAAAAGAACAAGGTTTCCTAGGCATAATGGTCGATGTTGTAGATTGCAGCATCTCAAATAGAATGTGGGACGGATATAAATTATGTGACCCCTAATCTCCATAATGTTCATTGTTCCTTTCCTTTAAACTTCATTGTAGATTGTAGAAAATCACTTTGCAACACCTATTAGCTTAGCTTAAAGCCCTTTCATTCAACTAAAAACCCTTAAAGGAATGACTTCATATTAAGGATTTATGCATATCAATCTCAACATGTGAGTATCTCAATAAGCTACATTAGCATAATGTATGGAGTTAGATATATAGTTTTTGAGGGTTCTAGTGGGTTGAACAAGAAGAGCAGAGAGGAGATGGAGAGAGGGAGAAGGTGCTCATAGTTGTGTGGGAGGCTCAAAACCCATATAATGATCTTCTTGAGGCAATGCTCTATAAAAGATATGTGTATATGAACATAGGGATAAAGCTACATGACCCTTGCATCTCCGGCAAGCTCTAACTTAAGGGTCAAATGTGACTATAAGTGACAACATGTACAAAGAATGATGTAAGAGTATATAATAATGTATAAGAAGAGTCTGGATCTCAACCCATATGAATCAACCTACACAAATTTCCCCAAACAAGGTGTATCCATGCACCTCAAACTGCTCTAGACTCGTATAGAGTCGAGCTTATATCTTACTGATCCAAGAACTAATGAAGTTCTTGCAAAGCTCCCACTTGGTCTATGCTTGTGTCAATCATCCAAAGATTGACAACTCCAAGTGCAAATGCTCCAATAGAGACTGCAATGTCTATTCTCGAGCATAACAACTCGTACATCATACTCCCCAAATGCTGATGAAATTTGTGCTAACTTGATTAACCTAATAGTGTCATCCATGCATGTATCTATGGCATACAAAGCACCATCATCAAGACCAACATATGTTGATATATCTATGTCAATATCTGGCATGAGCAAATTCAATAATGATTGCATAACAATTGAATCCTCAACATTCAAATCATAAATTGTATCAACCAAAGATGTGTCTACCTGTACACCCTAAGAGCTATCCTTCTCTACCGCACATTGTGTACCATGAGAGCAATCTTGCTCTAACACACCAAGTGTATCATCATGCTCCACATGAACTAACTACATAACATCAACATCAAGGTCAAACTATTAATCACACTCTATCTAAGTATCATCATAATGCTCTAGCTTAGAATCCATATCATGCTCTAAAACATCCAACTGATCATCCAAGGTGTGTTCCCTATGAGCATGCACATGATCAGCCAATGGCATGCTCTACATAAGCATCATGAGCATCCAAATCATGCTTTGTATGAGCATCTATCTCGAGCATCTAAAGCCTTCCATACATGCATATGTTGATATATTTAGGTAGTGATGTGTGTGAACACTCTAGGACCGTCGGGGCACTTTTTTCCCTCTTTAGGAGGTTTTTTTCCCCCGGCTTGTATATACACCTATTGCCCTAATGGGCTACTTATCTTTGTACATTCTCTAGTAATACATTCAGTATTGTCTGTTTGTGCTCCAAGCTTCTTCTTCTTCCTTGTGTTGTTCGCGTGCTTCCGCAAACGTCTATCTCCAACAATTGCTATCAGAGCAAGTCGTCGCTTCATCTAGGGCGCCGTCGACACTCCTCCGTTTGCAATCTCAGAATCGCATGAATTTTGGTGAGCATTCTCAGCGTGTTTCCGATATCAAAGCATCTTCGCTTTGTGGTGCCGAAATCGCGATCTGAGCTCGTTTTGGCCTCCGAACGCACTATCACAGTGCTTGTGCAGGCTATTTCATCTTTTTGTGCCAAAGCTATATACCAACTTCTGTTCACCAGTTTAAGCGTCTCGAGGTCTGCTACAGTCTAGCAGAACTCGTCTGGGCAATTTTGTTCAAATTTTTGAGATAGAGTCAATTTTTTGCATCAAGGTATTTTAGTCACCGGCCATGGCTGAAAGCAGTGATGTATTCCGTATGTTGGCTGTTGAGGATAAGTTGGATGGTACCAACTACCCATTATGGGCTTATATGATGTGACATGTATTGGTTGCAAAAGGATTGTGGAACATTGTGCAGGGTGTTGAAAGACGTCCTGTTACACCTCTGACTACAAGTACTGCAAATACAGGTGTTGGAGCTGATGAAGATGGTGTCAAAGATGATATTCCACAGATTCCTGTTCGTGCTGTTGTTTCTGCTGCACCTACTGCAGAGTAGATTCGCTGGGATGGCAGAGATGCCCAGGCACATTCATTGATAGCTTTGTCTGTCAAACGTGCCATTATTCCTCACATTCTCTCTTGTAGAACAGCTAAGGATGCTTGGGATACACTTACCACATTGTCCCAAGTTAGGAATGAGGCTCGTGTTGCTTACCTCCGAAAACAGTTGGAGAGTGAGCACATGAATGAAGGTGATTCTATGGACAGTTTCCTAATGAAGATCAAAGACTTGAAGGAACAATTGATTTCTGTTGATGAGGTTATACCAGATAGCTCACTTGTGCATACTATTCTGAATGGTCTTCCTCATTCATATCAGAGTTTTGCTTCTACTCTTTGTTTGATGATGAAAGGCAATCCGAATGCCTTATCATTTGAGGAGTTAGTCTCTGATCTATTGCAGGAAGATCACTCCAGGCAGAACAGGTCCATTATGCGAGTTGCGGATCAAGCTTTCCTAGCTAGTCAGAAGGGCAAAGGAAAATGGAGCTCTTCAACTAGTAAGCAGAAATCTGCTAATTCTGCATATTCGAAGAAGGAAGATAAAGATGAGAAGAAATCA
Source organism: Ceratopteris richardii (assembly GCA_020310875.1). Taxonomy (NCBI): domain Eukaryota; kingdom Viridiplantae; phylum Streptophyta; class Polypodiopsida; order Polypodiales; family Pteridaceae; genus Ceratopteris; species Ceratopteris richardii. Next base: position 16,783,416 of record CM035443.1, on the reverse strand, counting down.
AAAAAGCAGAAATTGTTTTGTAAGTACTGTAAAGGGAATGATCATATCATAAAGAACTGTCCAAAACTGGCTGCTAAAGAGGCAAAGAAGAAAGAGGCTGGAATGGTTGTTGCAGAGGCCTCTACACCAAAAACAGAGTCTGCAAATCTTGTTCAGGAAGAAGAATGGGCGTTCACTACTGTCTGCAGTTTTGACCCATCTTCTCATGAGCAGTGCATGTCTGCAGTAGACTTAGATGTTTGGTATTTTGACAGTGGGGAGACCAAACATATTACCTCGTAGCGCAGTTTCTTCTCTTCACTCGAGCCTGCCCCTACAGGGAATACTATTACATGCGCCAACAACTCCCCTTATCCTGTTATGGGAGTTGGTAAGATCATTTTGACTACTGCTGATTGTAGTTCTTTCACTTTGTTAGATGCTTTAGTTGTGCCAGGGATAAAAAAGAACATGTTATCAGTTTTTGCATTAGCTAAGATTGGCTTGGTTGTGAAATTTGTTGATGACAGGTGTACAGTTGATGATCTGTCAAATGGCGATGTGATTATTGCTTCTGGCATTTTATGTCGTGGGCTGTATAAGCTCATAGACTATGAAAGATCTCAAAATGATTTGGCATGTGCAGTAAATGATTCTCAGGCTATGTCAGATGCAAAGCTTTGGCATGCACGCTTTGGTCATCTGAATTTTGCTAGTTTGCTACGCCTGCAAAAATCTGAAATGGTGTCCTCTTTGCCCAAACTTAAGGCACCTGGAAAACATGTTTGTGAAGGCTGTATTTTTAGCAAAAATGCAGCGTTCTTCCTTTCCAAAAGATGGTTCAATTCGGGCTACACAGAAATTGCAGCTTGTACATAGTGATGTTTGTGGTCCTATGCAGACACCCTCTTTTGGAAACTACCTTTACTTCGTGACTTTCAGTGATGATTTTTCTAGGCATGCATGGGTATATCCACTCAAGGCAAAGTCTGAAGTGTTCATGTGCTTTAAACAGTTTTTGGTTTTGGCTGAAAATCTGTCAGCATGTAAAATGGGCACCCTCCGTTCTGATTGAGGGGGGGAATATATGTCTTCTGATTTTAATGCATTTCTAGTTGAACGTGGGATAAAACACCAGTGTACATTGCCGTATACACCTCAACAACAAAATGGAGTTGTTGAATGAAAGAACAGGTCTCTCATGGAGATGGCAAGGTGTATGGTCAAGAGTCAGGCTTTACCTCATAGTTTATGGCTTGAGGTTGTCATGTGTGCAACATATGTACTGAATAGGTGTCCCACTAAAGCATTGCAGTCTATCACTCCATATGAGGCTTGGCATGACCGCAAGCCATCTGTTGCTCATCTGCATGTTTTTGGTTGTTTGGCATATGAACTAGTGCATGAACAACATCGCAGAAAATTGGATGATAAGGCAGTAAAATGTATTTTTGTTGGGTACAGTTCTGAAAGTAAAGGTTATCGTCTGTATCACCCACAGACTAAACGCATTCTGGTTAGCCGTGATGTTGTCTTTGTGGAAGATGTTATTCAGCCATTGCTTTCATGTACTAAGGAGACATCTATTAGCTCTAAAGACATGTATGATACTTTGATGCCTCTTTTTACAGGTGGACAGTCTAGTTCTGGTGTTGATATTGAGCAGGAAAAACCTATGCCAAAATGGCTGGTGCAGACTTTGCATGACAACAAATTAGATGCACCTTTGTCATATCGTACTCGTTCAGGCTCTCATAGTGCCTCCTTTGCATCAGATTGCTATGCTATGGCTGCGTCTAGTCTCTGTGATGAGAATGAGCCTGTTTCATTTGATGAAGCACAAAATTCAGAAAATTGGATGGCTGGTATGCAATCTGAATGATGCAATAATGAAGAATGGTACTTGGTCTTTAAGTGACTTGCCTCCTGGCAAGAAGGCCATTGGAACTAAGTGGGTATACAAGCTAAAGCGTAAACCTAATGGTACAGTTGACAGGTATAAGGCGAGGCTTGTTGCAAAGGGTTATGCGCAGGAAAGAGGCATTGATTTTGATGAGACCTTTGCACCTACATGCCGTATGACTACTATTCGGAGCATTTGTGCAGTTGCAGCCCATCATGGTTGGAATGTACATCAATTAGATATTAAAACTACATTTGTGAATGGTGACTTGCATGAAGAAGTGTATGTTTTTTAGCCCCGCGGCTTTGTGCAGAAAGGGCATGAAAACCAGGTGTGCATGTTAAAGAAGGCGTTATATGGTTTAAAGCAAGCACCACGTGCTTGGTATGAGAAGATACATGCCTATCTGGTTGCATATGGTTTTGAGAACAGTCCAACTGAAACCACCTTATATGTTAAGCGTGCTAATGATGTGCTTCTGATCATCGTTGTCTATGTTGACGACATGCTGCTCACTGGCCCTATTGAGAAGCATATTGCTGATTTTAAAACTGATTTGCATGCCTCATTTGAGATGTCTGATTTGGGACATTTGCATCACTATTTGGGCATTCAGTTTATGCAAGTTGATGGTGGAATGGCTTTGTGTCAAACGAAATATATTGACATAGTATTGCAGCGTTTTGGCCTTGAAGACTGTAAGCCTATTACCACTCCTATGGAGACAGGTTTACGATTGAGTCTTCATGATGCTGGAGATGCATTTGATGTTGTTCTCTATCAATAGGCTGTTGGATGCTTGATTTACTTATGCATTACTCGGCCAGATATTCAGTTTGGTGTCTCACAGATGAGCAGATTTATGCATTGCCCAGGAGTCAAGCATTGGCAGGCGGTTAAGTGCATCTTTCGCTACTTGAGTGGTACTCAGCCACTTGGGTTGTTTTATCCCAAGGGGGGATCACTACCACCAAATTTGCATGCTTTTTCTGACTCAGATTGGGCTGGTTGCTATGACACTCGTGTGTCCACCAGTGGTTTTTGCTTCATGCTTGGTAGCTCATGTATATCTTGGTTGAGCAAGAAGCAGCCTACTGTGGCCACTTCCAGTTGTGAGGCTGAGTATAGGGAAGCTTTCACAACGACTGTTGAGTGTGTGTGGCTCAGACGCCTTATGGCTGATTTGGGTGTTGGCCAGTCTTTTGCCACCACCATCTTCACTAACAGTGAGAGCGCATTGGCAGTTGCGAGGAACCCTGTGTTCCATGGTCGCACTAAGCACATTGAGGTGCATTATCACTATGTCAGGGAGAGGTTCTCTGCTGGGGAGATCAGCTTGGCCTATGTGCCCACGCAGGAGAACATTGTAGACCTTTTCACGAAGGCTCTGCCTTGGGAGAAGTTGAAGCTTTCCGCAAAGCTTTGGGCTTACTTCCTTTTGTGGAGTGACTTTCACATAGCTTGGCACTTCCTTATACATGAGTGTCAGCTACTTGTTCACTGCATCACTCCCAGGGGGGATTTGTTGATATATTTAGGTAGTGATGTGTGTGAACACTCTAGGACCGCCGCGGCACTTTTTTCCCTCTTTAGGAGGTTTTTTTCCTCGGCTTGTATATACGCCTATTGCCCTAATGGGCTACTTATCTTTGTACATTCTCTAGTAATACATTCAGTATTGTGTGTTTGTGCTCCAAGCTTCTTCTTCTTCCTTGTGCTGTTCGCGTGCTTCCGCAGACGTCTATCTCCAACAACATAACCATGTGGGAATTGAAGTATTTTGATGGTGATGCACCGCGGTGGAATCTCCATCTCAAGAGCTCCATGATGATACCCTCGCAGTCAAATAAAGAGCTCTAGATTGTGTGCACAATACTCCACACAAGCCGGAAGAATACACAAAAAAACACGATACACAAAGAGCAAAAATACAGATTTCTTAAGTGTAACAAATGCTGTTGAGCTTACAGTCTGTGGCTGACCTATCCACTATGTGATTTATTAAAGAACATATACAAAAGTGTCCCCCAACGATTCGGCCTTTCACATGGACACTAACAATAACAATCTCCCACTAAAGGCCGATATGGCCAAAGTGACTATTGGAGAAAAATTAAAAATGATAAAGAATACATGAGTGTAAGTATACAAACTATACCTCCCACCTGATGGGCATGTTACATAGTATACAAGTAATTCTGTAAGATCATGAATCAAGTAATCCCCATCAAGTGAAAATAGTATCAAAAGCTATCCTTTGGTAGAGCTTTAGTCAAAGCATATGCAACATTATCTCGAGTATGAACCTTCTCAAGAATAATGCACTCAGTGGCTAAGAAGTCTCTAATGAAGTGATACCTCATCTCAATGTGCTTGGTCTTTGGATGATAGACTAGATTCTTAGCCAAAGCAGTGGCACTTTGATTATCACTAAGCAAATGAGGTACATGCTAAGGTAGACCTATATCACAAGAAAGATGAGAAATCCACAATGCTTCCTTACATGCCTCACTTTTTTCAACATAATCTGGTTTTTTAGTGGAAACATTTATGCATTCTAGAAGATGAGATCTCCAAGATATAGCACCTCTAGCAAAATGAAAAATATACCTTGATGTAGATTTATGACTGTCTACACAACCAGCATAATCGATATCTGTAGAACCAATAATGGATGCCTTCCCTCTACCCAAGCATGGACAGTTCTCTTTAGTGCCACTCAAATATCTCAAAATCATCTTGATCGCTTCCCAATGTTTCTTGCCATGATTGGACATATATCTACACACAACTCCCACTACAAATGTAATGTCTCATCTCGTAGCGCCTACCATAGCATACATGAGACTACCAACAACAAACTGATAAGAAATTTTGGTCATGAATTCCTTTTCCTTATATAATTTGGGAAAATCATCTTGCTCAATTTCACATATGTGGATAAAGATGTATTCAATGCCTTTCCACCCCTGCATATTGAACCTGTGAAGTACTTTGGATATGTACTCACTTTGAGAAAAGTAGGAAGTGGCCATAGTAGGCTGCTTCTTGCTCAGCCAAGATATGCATGAACTACCAAGCATGAAGCAAAGAACACTAGTGGACACACGAGTGTCATAGCAACCAACCTAGTCAGAGTCAAAAAAAGCATGCAAATCTGGCGGTAGTGATCCCCCTTGGGATAAAACAACCCAAGTATCTGGGTACCACTCAAGTAGCGAAAGATGCGCCTAACCGCCTGTGAATGCTTGATACCTAGGAAATGCATAGACCTGCTCATCTGTGAGATAACAAATTGAATATCTCGCCGAGGAATGCATAAGTAAACCAAGCATCCAATAGCTTGCTAATAGACAACAACATCAAATGCATCTCCAACATCATGAAGACTAAATCGTAAACCTATCTCCATAGGAGTGGCAATAAGTTTACAGTCTTCAAGGCCAAACGCTGCAATAATTTATCAATATATTTCGTTTGACACAAAGCCATTCCACCATCAACTTGCATAAACTGAATGCCCAAATAGTGATGCAACAATATGTGTGCCATGAGGACCAATGAGCAGCATGTCATTAACATCACAACAATGATCACAAGCACATCATTACCACACTTAACATATAAGGTGCTTTTAGTTGGATTGTTCTCAAAACCATGTGCAATTAGATAGGCATGTATCTTTTCATACCAAGCACATGATGCTTGCTTTAAACCATATAATGCCTTCTTTGACCTGCACACCTCGTTTTCATGCCCTTTCTGCACAAAGCCACGGGGTTGAAAAACATATACTTCTTCATGAAAGTCACCATTCATAAATGTTGTTTTAATGTCCAATTGATGTACATTCCAAGCATGATGAGTTGCAAGAGCACAAATGCTACGAAAAGTATCCATTCAGTAAGTAGGAGCAAAGGTCTCGTCAAAATCAATGCCTCATTCTTGTGCATAACGCTTTGCAAGAAGCCTAGCCTTATACCCATCAATTGTACCATCAAGCGTACACTTCATCTTGTATACCCACTTAGTGCTAATGGCCTTCTTGCTAGGAGGCAAGTCACTTAAAGACCATATACCACTTTTTATGATAGCATCATATTCAGATTGCATTGCAGCCATCCAATGTTCAGAATTTTGTGCTTCATCAAACAAAACAGGCTCAGTCTCATCACAGAAACTAGAGGCAACCATAGCATAGCAATCTGATGCAAAAGAGGCACTATGAGAGCCTGATTGAGTACGATATGATAGAGGTGCATCTAATTTGCTATCATGCAAAGTCTACACAAGCCATTTTGGCATACTTTTTGCTTCCTCAATATCAGCTCTCTCATCAATAAGTGCACCATGTAAATCTGCATTAGAAATGGAATGATCTGCATCATCACATGAAACCTGCAAAGGGTGAGAAGTTGCCTCATTAGGACCAACACTAGACTAACCACCTGTAAAAAGAGGAAGCAAAGTATTATACATGTCTTTGGAGCTAACAAATGTCTCCTTTGTACATGAAAGTAAGGACTTAATAGCATCTTCTACATAAACAACATCACGGCTAACCAAAATGCATTTAGTTTGTGAATGATACATACGATAGCCTTTGCTTTCAGAACTGTACCCAACAAAAATACATTTCACTGCTTTATCATCCAATTTTATGTGATGTTGTTCAGGCACTAATGCATATGCTAGACAACAAAAAACACACAAATGAGCAACAGATGGCTTGCGACCATGCCAAACCTTATATAGAGTGATAGACTGCAATGCTTTAGTGGGACACCTATTAAGTACATATGCTGCACACATGACTGCCTCAAGCCAAAAACTATGTGATAAAGCCTGACTCTTGATCATACACCTGGCCATCTCCATGAGTGACTTGTTCTTTTGTTCAAAAATTCCATTCTATCGAGGTGTATACGGCACTTTACACTAATGTTTTATACCACATTCAGCCAGAAATGCATTAAAGTCAGAAGACATATATTCCCCCCCTCGATGAGAATGGAGGTTGTCCATTTTACATGCTGACGGATTTTCAACCAAAACCAAAAACTATAAAGACTTCGGACTTTACTTTCAATGGATATACCCATGCATGCTTGGAAAAATCATCAATGAAAGTCATGAAGTAAAGATAATTTCCAAAAGAGGGTGTTTGCATAGGACCACAAACATCACTATGAACAAGTTGCAATTTCTGAGTAGGTCAAATTGAACCATCTTTTGGAAAGGAGGAATGTTGCATTTTGCCCAAAATATAGCCTTCATAGACATGTTTTCCAGGTGCCTCAAGTTTGGGCAAAGAGGACACCATTTCAGATTTCTGCAGGCATAGCAAACTAGCAAAATTCAGCTGACCAAAGCATGCATGCCAAAGCTTTGCATCTGACATAGCCTGAGAATCATGTATTGTACATGCTGAATCATTCACACATTTTTCATAGTCTATGAGCTTATACACCCCACGACATATAAAAGCAATAATCATATCGCCATTTGATAGATAATGAATTGTACATCCTTCATCAACAAATTTCACAACCAAGCCAATCTTGGCTAATGCAGAAACTGATAACAGATTTTTCTTGATCCCTGGCACAAATAAAGCATCCGACAAAGTGAAAGAACTACCATCAGTAGTAGTCAGAATGATCTTACCAACTCCCATAACAGGATAAGAGGAGTTGTTGCCACATGTGACAGTATTCCATGTAGGGGCAGGCTTGAGTGAAGTGAAGAAACTATGCTGCGAGGTAATATGTTTGGTTGCCCCACTATCAAAGTACCAAACATTTGAGTCTACTGTAGACATACACTGTTCAGGAGAAGATGGGTCAAAACTGCAAATAGTAGTAGACGCCCATTCTTCATTTTGCACAAGATTAGCAAACTTTGTTTTTGGCATAGAGGCTCTGCAACAACCATTCCAGCCTCTTTTTTCTTTGCCTCTTTTGCATCCAGTTTTGGACATTTCTTTATGACATGATCGTTTCCTTTACAATACTTACAAAAGAATTTCTTCTTTTCTAATTACTTCTCATCTTTGTCTTCCTTCTTCGAATGTGCAGCATTTGCAGATTTCTGCTTACTAGTAGATGAGCTCCATTTACCTTTGCCCTTCTGACTCGCCAGGAAAGCTTGATCTACAACACGCATAATGGACCTGTTCTGCCTAGACTGATCTTGCTGCAATAGAATAGAGAGTAACTCCTCAAATGACAATGCATTTGGATTGCCTTTTATCATCAAACGAAGAGTAGAAGTAAAACTCTGATATGAATCAGGAAGACCATTCAAAATGGTCTACATAAGTGAGCTATCTAGTATAACTTCATTAGCAGAAATCAACTGTTCCTTTAAGTCTTTGATCTTTTTTAGAAAACTGTCCATAGAATCACCTTCATTCATATGCTCACTCTGCAACTATTTTCAGAGGTAAGCAACACGAGCCTCATTCCTAGTCTGGTACAATGTGGTAAGTGTATCCCAAGCATCCTTAGTTGCTCTGCAAGAGCGAATGTGAGGAATAATGGCATATTTGACAGACAATCAATGCATGTGCCTGAGCACCTCTGCCATCCCAACGAATTTGCTCTACAGTAGGTGCAACAGAAACAGTAGCATAAACAGGAATCTGAAGAATATCAACATCTTCAACGCCATCTACATCAGCTTCAATACCTGTATTTGGAGGTGTAATAGATCATTTTTCAACACCCTGCACAATGTTCCACACTCCTTTTGCAACCAATACATGTTGCATCATATAATCCCACAATCGGTAGTTGGTACCATCCAACTTATCCTCAACAGCCAACACATGGAATACATCATTGCTTTCAACCATGGCCACTAACTAAAATACATTGATGCAAAAAAATGATTGTATATGAAAAGTTGAACATAACTACCTTGATGAGTTCTGATAAACCTGTAGTAGACTTTGAGATGCTTATATTGGTGAATCGAAACCTGTATATATCTTTGGCACAAAAAGATCAAATAGCCTACGCAACCACTATGATAGCGTTTGGAGGCCGAAACGAGCTCAGATTGCGATTTTGGCACCACTAAAGGTCAAATTATTTTTTTATTTACAAGACATGACTTCCAACCATTTTGATTAACTAGTCATAATCAAGTAAAACATGCATTTAGGAAAGGTTACAATTCAAGCATCATTTTTGTAAATGTCATAAATGATGATGCTCATATCCTTTCTGATGCAAAAAAATTTTATGATTTCTTATAAGGATTGTTTTTTGTCTATCCTTCTAAACTACCACCATCTCGAGAATCCTTTGACCATAGTATAGGTCTAATTCCTAGTAGTTCTCCTCCTCATACAACAGCTTATAGGCATGGCCCTTTTCACCAAAAAGAAATATAAAACCAAGTTAAGGCATTACTTCAAAAAGGACTTATAACACCTAGTTCTTCCCCATTTGTAGCACATTCTCTTAGTTGAGAAAAAGAATAGAACTTATGGGATGTGCATTGATTATAGAGCCTTCAACAAGATCAAAATTAAGAATAGAATTTGTATTACTCTGATAGACGACTTGCTAGATAAACTTTGAAGGGCTCATATCTTTAGTAAGATTGATCTTAAATCTAGTTACCATCAGATACGTATGATGCATATTGATATTTGCAAGACTACTTTGAGTCTTATGGACTTACAAATGCTCTTGTTACACTTGCATGTATGATGAATAACATTTATCTTGATTATCAAGCTTTCGTTCTAGTTTTCTTTGATGATACATGTGTTTATAGTAAGAATGAAAGTGAGCATGAGAAACATTTAGAAATATTTTCTAGTTGGTTGTGATAGAACACACTTTAAGAAGATTTACTTTTTCCAAAGTAAATTAGAATATATAGGGCATATTATTTCTAGTGAGGGAGTGCATGTAGACCCAAAGAAATCAAAGTAATTATAGAGTTGCATATACCTCAATCAACGAATGATGTATGTTATTTTCTTGGGTTGGCTAATTTCTATAGAAATTTTGTTATAAATTTTTCTTATTTAGCACTTTCCCCTTACTTTATTATTGAGAAATAAAGTAAAATTTGCATGGGGATTACACAAGAACAATCTTTTGAAAAACTCAAACATGCACCTATTTTGCAGCTACTTGATTTTGATCAATCTTTTCATGTAGTTATTGATGTTAATGGGTTAGGTATAGGTGTAGTTTTAATGCGAAATGACCATCCCATTGTGTTTGAAAGTAGGAAATTTAAGCCCTCTAAAAAGAATTATAGTACGTATGAAAAGAATTATAAGTAGTTGTGCATGCGTTAAGGATTTGGAAACACCCTTATGGGATCTAAGGTATCAATCAATACAGATGAACAATCTATTAATTAGTTATTAAATCAACCATTAATTTTTTATAGACATATTAAATGGGCTTCTTTTGTTCAAAATTCAGAGCTTATGATTCAACATCAAACTGGAAAAGCTAATATTGTAGCATATGCTCTAAGTCATTTTTCCTCATTGGAATTACATTCTATTTTTATCCATAATATTTCTACCATTCAAATTCATTCATTTCAAGACATGATTCCCACTTATGCTTTTGATCTGTATTTCTCATGTGCATATAATAATATTAATAAATTTTGCATCTTCAACTAATGAACATTATACATTTCATAATGGGTTTTTGTACTTTCAACACAAATTATGGATCACTTAGGCTTTTATAGATTTTTTTATGAAGGAAATGCATGAACCACCTTATACGGGGCATAGGGGCATGCAAAGCACAACATCTACTTGTAAAGATTTCTTCTTTTTGCCGCATTATACATTTCATAATGGGTTTTTGTACTTTCAACACAAATTATGGATCACTTAGGCTTTTTATAGATTTTTTTATGAAGGAAATGCATGAACACCTTATACGGGGCATAGGGGCATGCAATGCATTATGTTTCAGCATGTCAAATGTTATCATGGTAAAGCATTTGGATTGTTAATGCCATTTCCTATTCCCATGTCACTCACTCAAACTGATATTCCTATGGCTGACTCTATTGCTCAAGATCACATTTCTCTACTTCACCAAAGTTCATGAGCACATTAGCAAAAGTCAAGAATGTTACATATGTAATGTTAATTAGATAGTGTTGATATATTTAGGTAGTGATGTGTGTGAACACTCTAGGACTGCCGGGGCACTTTTTTCCCTCTTTAGGATGTTTTTTCCCCCAGCTTGTATATATACCTATTGCCCTAACGGGCTACTTATCTTTGTACATTCTAGTGGTATTACATTTAGTACTGTGTGTTGTGCTCCAAGCTTCTTCTTCCTTGTGCCGTGCACGTGCTTCCGCAGACGTCTAACTCCAACGATTGGTATCAGAGCAGGTCGTCACTTCGTATAGGGCATCATCGACATCCCTTCGGTCACAGTCTCAGAATCGCACAAAATTTGGTACGTATACTCAGGGTGTTTTAGAGATAAAAAAAGCTTCACTTTGTAGTGCCGAAATCGCGATCTAAGCTCATTTCGCCAGCATAAGTGTCTCAAAGTCTGCTACAGGTCTAACAGAATTTGTATAGGCAGTTCTGTTCAGCTTTTTGAGATACAACCAATTTTCCACATCAAGGTATTTTAGTCACCAACCATGGCTGAAAGCAGTGATGTATTTCATATGTTGGTTTTTGAGGATAAGTTGGATGGTACCAACTACCCATTATGGGCTTATATGATGCGACATGTATTCGTTGCAAAAGGATTGTGGAACATTGTGTAGGGTGTTGAAAAACGTCCTATGACACCTCCAACTGTTACAACTGCAGGTACTCAAGCTGATGTAGAAGGTGTTGAAGATGATTATATTCTGCATATTCCTATTCATGCTGTAATTTTTGTTGCATCTACTACAGAGCAAATTCGTTGTGTGATGCTTGAAAAGAGTGCTTAGAAGTGTTGTCTATTCATGAAAGTGCTTGTTTGCTGTTGGTAAGGTGTGTGTTAAGTGTAGGAAGTGTTGAAGTCTAGGAAGATCATTCCCATGGCTCAGTATTTTGCTCATAACTTGAAGCATGAATGTCCGAATTGAGTGAAAACAGACCATTGGATGCGTCTTCTCGAGAGCTTCAAATGAAACCCACTACTCACTATATTCGGAGTTCAGAGCTGAGAGAAAAGCTTATTTTACTATTGACTATTGTTCCAAGTGTCACGATAGCATAACTGACCTTGAAAGTCTGAATGTGATGGATTTATACTTTATTGCACCTTGTTAGATCTCATTTGCATTGATCATCATTTGGATGCATGTCTTCATACACTCAGCTAGGTTTTGATACTCTTTGGATTGATAATTAAAGTGTGAATCCCCACTATATGCACTTGGGGGAGATTGAGGTATAGTCTCTTTCTCCACAAGTCCCTAAGTTGACACAAAGGTACACACGTTTTTTGGCACCATTGCCGGGGAGTATCGAATCAAACCGAGGCATTCATGTGATGGTGAAAAGCTCTTAGCATTGAAGTGAGTAGAGGAGTTGTGAATTTCTCTTCTTTGGTAAGTCACTATCATCCGCACTTACTACTTCTCACTTTTGGGAGTGTGTGTAGTGAGTTGATAATTTAGGGAAGTGAGTAGAGAGAGACATTAGAGTAGGTAAGAGAGAGTGAGTGAGTAGGCTAGGAAGATAGGTCTAATCTTCAAATACCTTCATTTCAACCTTTTTAGCTTAAGTACTTTGTAGAAGTATAAAAAACCAAAAAAACATATCATTTCAATTCAATTGTTCTAGCGAAAGTGTCATGAGAGCTGGACAACAGATATCGCGAGTTCGAGATCGAGAAGCGTGGGGCAATACAGAGAAAGTGAGTGTGGATAAGAGCTTGAGGGCAGCTGGAGAGGTGAGCCTATCAAGTCCTTGCTCTCAACTTTAATTTGAGTCAAAGGAGATAACAAAACGACCTACGGCAGATGTCATGATGGGATTATCCAGGGACTGAGTGAGAGTTTGGTTGATTCTGACACTTGAGAAAAGGGAAATAAGCACTAGGAAAACCCACATCAAATTGGTTATCAAATGTACCTGCTTGTGCTTGAAAAAATTTCAAGTATCGTGATCTCCCAAGGTCGAGTGTCGTGACATTTAGGTGTCGTGACCACCTCCCCAGGTTGAGTGTCACGATACTTACACTCATCGAATGTTGCGACATTGCGCAAGTGTCGGGTATTGTAAACATCCAGTAACGCGATACTTAGCGGGTGTCGAGTTGTTGGAGATAGATGTCTGCGGAAGCACGCGAACAGCACAAGGAAGAAGAAGAAGCTTGGAGCACAAACACACAATACTGAATGTATTACTAGAGAATGTACAAAGATAAGTATTCCATTAGGGCAATAGGCGTATATACAAGCTGGGGGAAAAAAACCTCCTAAAGAGGGAAAAAAGTGCCCCGGCGGTCCTAGTGTGTTCACACACATCATTACCTAAATATATCAACAAATCCCCCCTGGGAGTGATGCGGTGAACAAGGAGCTGGCACTCATGTATAAGGAAGTGCCAAGCTATGTGAAAATCACTCCACAAAAGGAAGTAAGCCCAAAGCTTTGCGGAAAGCTTCAAACTTCTCCGTAGGCAGAGCCTTCGTGAAAAGGTCTACAATGTTCTCCTGTGTGGGCACATATGCCAAGCTGATCTCCCCAGCAGAGAACCTCTCCCTGACATAGTGATAATGCACCTCAATGTGCTTCGTGTGAGCATGGAACACAGGGTTCCTCGCAACTGCCAATGCGCTCTGACTGTCAGTGAAGATGGTGGTGGCAGAAGACTGGCCAACACCCAAATCAACCATAAGGCGTCTGAGCCACACACACTCAACAGTCGCTGTGAAAGCTGCCCTATACTCAGCCTCACAACTGGAAGTGGCCACAGTAGGCTGCTTCTTGCTCAACCAAGTTATACATGAGCTACCAAGCATGAAGCAAAAACCACTGGTGGACACACGAGTGTCATAGCAACCAACCCAATTTGAGTCAGAAAACGCATGCAAATCTGGCGGTAGTGATCCCCCCTTGGGATAAAACAACCCAAGTAGCCGAGTACCACTCAAGTAGCGAAAGATGCGCTTAACCGCCTTCCAATGCGTGACTCCTGGGCAATGCATAAACCTGCTCATCTATGAGACAACAAACTGAATATCTGGCCGAGTAATGCATAAGTAAATCAAGCATCCAACAACCTGCTGATAGAGAACAACATCAAATGCATCTCCAGCATCATGAAGACTCAATCGTAAACCTGTCTCCATAGGAGTGGCAATAGGCTTACAGTCTTCAAGGCCAAAACTCTGCAATAATGTGTCAATATATTTCGTTTGACACAAAGCCATTCCACCATCAACTTGCATAAACTGAATGCCAAATAGTGATGCAAATGCCCCAAATCAGACATCTCAAATGAGGCATGCAAATCAGCCTTAAAATCAGCAATATGCTTCTCAATAGGACCAGTGAGCAGCATGTCGTCAACATAGACAACAATGATCAGAAGCACATCATTAGCACACTTAACATATAAGATGCTTTCAGTTGGACTGTTCACAAAACCATGTGCAACCAGATAGGCATGTATCTTCTCATACCAAGCACGTGGTGCTTGCTTTAAACCATATAATGCCTTCTTTAACCTGCATACCTGGTTTTCATGTCCTTTCTACACAAAGCCACGGGGCTGAAAAACATACACTTCTTCATGCAAGTCACCATTCAAAAATGCTGTTTTAATGTCCAACTGATGTACATTCCAACCATGATGGGCTGCAAGTGCACAAATGCTCTGAATAGTAGTCATATGGCATGTAGGTGCAAAGGTCTCATCAAAATCAATGCCTCTTTCCTGCGCATAACCCTTTGCAACAAGCCTCGCCTTATACCTGTCAACTATACCATCAGGTTTACACTTCAGCTTGTATACCCACTTAGTGCCAATGGCCTTCTTGCCAGGAGGCAAGTCACATAAAGACCATGTACCATTCATCATTATAGCATCATATTCAGATTGCATAGCAGCCATCCAATTTTCCGAATTTTGTGCTTCATCAAAAGAAACAGGCTCATTCTCATCACAGAGACTAGACGCAGCCATAGCATAGAAATCTGATGCAAAGGAGGTACTATGAGAGCCTGAACGAGTACGATATGACAAAGGTGCATCTAATTAGTTGTCACGCAAAGTCTGCACGAGCCATTTTGGCATAGTTTTTGCTTGCTCAATATCAGCTCTCTCATCAACAAGTGCATCATGTAAATTTGCATTAGAAATGGAATGATCTGCATCATCATATGAAACCTACAAAGGGTGAGAAGTTGCCTCATTAGGACCAGCACTAGATTGTCCACCTGTAAAAAGAGGCATCAAAGTATCATGCATGTCTTTGGAGCTAACAGATGTCTCCTTAGTACATGAAAGCAATGGCTGAATAGCATATTCCACAAAGACAACATCACGGCTAACCACAATGCGTTTAGTCTGTGGATGATACAGACGATAGCCTTTACTTTCAGAACTGTACCCAACAAAAATACATTTTACTGCCTTATCATCCAATTTTCTGCGATGTTGTTCATGCACTAGTGCATATGCCAAACAACAAAAAACACGCAGATGTGCAACAGATGGCTTGCGGTCATGCCAAGCCTCATATGGAGTGATAGATTGTAGCGCTTTAGTGGGACACCTGTTCAGTACATATGCTGCACACATGACAGCCTCAAGCCAAAAACTATGTGGTAAAGCCTCACTCTTGACCATGCACCTTTCCATCTCCATGAGTGACCCGTTCTTTCGTTCAGCAACTCCATTCTGTTGAGGTGTATATGGCACTGTACACTGGTGTTTTATCCCACGTTCAGCCAAAAATGCATTAAATTCTGAAGACATATATTCCCCCCCTCGATCAGAACGGAGGGTGCCCATTTTACATGCTGACAGATTTTCAGCCAAAACCAAAAACTGTTTAAAGCACATGAACACTTCAGACTTTGCTTTGAGTGGATTACCCATGCATGCCTGGAAAAGTCATCAATGGAAGTCACGAAGTAAAGGTAATTTCCAAAAGAAGGTGTCTGCATAGGACTAGAGACATCACTATGTACAAGCTGCAATTTCTGAGTAGCCCAAACTGAACCATCTTTTGGAAAGGATGAATGCTGCATTTTGCCCAAAATACAGCCTTCACAAACATGTTTTCCAAGTGCCTCAAGTTTGGGCAATGAAGACACCATTTCAGATTTCTGTAGGCGTAGCAAACTAGCGAAATTCAGATGACCAAAGCGTGCATGCCAAAGCTTTGCATCTGATATAGCCTGAGAATCATTTACTGCACATACCAAATCATTTTTCAGATTTTTCATAGTCTATGAGCTTATACAGCCCACGACATAAAATGCGAGAAGCAATAATCACATCGCCATTTGAGAGATCATGAACTGTACACCTGTCGTCAACAAATTTCACAACCAAGCCAATCTTGGCTAATGCAGAAACTGATAACAGGTTCTTTTTGATCCCTGGCACAAATAAAGCATCTGACAAAGTGAAAGAACTACCATCAGCAGTAGTCAAAATGATCTTACCAACTCCCATAACAGGATAAGAGGAGTTGTTGGCACATGTAATAGTATTTCCTGTAGGGGCAGGCTGGAGTGAGGAGAAGAAACTGCGCTGCGAGGTAATATGTTTGGTTGCCCCACTGTCAAAATACCAAACATCTGAGTCCACTGCAGACATGCACTGCTCATGAGAAGATGGGTCAAAACTGCAAATAGTAGTAAACGCCCATTCTTCATTTTGCACAAGATTAGCAAACTTTGTTTTCGGCGTAGAGGCTCTGCAACAACCATTCCAACCTCTTTTTTCTTTGCCTCTTTTGCATCCAGTTTTGGACAGTTCTTTATGACATGATTGTTTCCTTTACAATACTTACAAAAGAATTTCTACTTTTCTAATTTCTTCTCATCTTCGTCTTCCTTCTTCGAATGTGCAGCATTTGCAGATTTCTGCTTACTAGTAGATGAGCTCCATTTACCTTTGCCCTTCTGACTAGCCAGGAAAGCGTGATCTGCAACACGCACAATGGACCTGTTTTGCCTGGACTGATCTTCCTACAACAGAACAGAGACTAACTCCTCAAATGATAAGGCATTCAGATTGCCTTTCATCATCAACCGAAGAGTAGAAGCAAAACTCTGATATGAATCAGGAAGACCATTCAGAACGGTCTGCACAAGTGAGCTATCTGGTATAACCTCATGAGCAGAAATCAGCTGTTCCTTCAAATCTTTGATCTTCGTTAGGAAATTGTCCATAGAATCACCTTCATTCATGTCCTCACTCTCCAACTGTTTTCGGAGGCAAGCAACACGAGCCTCATTCCTAGCTTGGTACAATGTGGTAAGTGTGTCCCAAGCATCCGTAGCTGTTCTGCAAGAGCGAATATGAGGAATAATGGCACATTTGACAGACAAAGTTATCAATGCATGTGCTTGGGCATCTCTGCCATCCCAACGAATCTGCTCTGCAGTAGGTGCAACAGAAACAGCAGCACGAACAGGAATCTGCACAATATCATCTTCGACACCATCTTCATCAACTCCAACACCTCAAGCACCTGTATTTGCAGTACCTGTAGTTGCAGGTGTAACAGGACGTCTTTCAACACCCTGCACAATGTTCCACAATCCTTTTGCAACCAATACATGTCGCATCATATAAGCCCATAACGGGTAGTTGGTACCATCCAACTTATCCTCAACAGCCAACATACAGAATACATCATTGCTTTCAGCCATGGCCGGTGACTAAAATACCTTGATGCAGAAAATTGACTGTATCTCAAAAAGTTAAACAGAACTGCCTAGACAAGTTCTGCTAGATCTATAGTAGACTTCGAGACGCTTAAACTGGCGAACAGAAACTGGTATAAACCTTTGGCACAGAAAGACGAAATAGCCTGCACAAGCGTTGTGATAGTGCGTTCGGAGGAGTGTGCTCTGAAACACGCTGAGTATGCTCACCAAAATTCGTGCGATTCTGAGACTGCAAACGGAGGAGTGTCGATGACGCCCTAGATGAAGCGACGACCTGCTCTGATACCAATTGTTGGAGATAGATGTCTACGGAAGCACGCGAACAACACAAGGAAGAAGAAGAAGCTTGGAGCACAAACACACAATACTGAATGTATTACTAGAGAATGTACAAAGATAAGTAGCCCATTAGGGCAATAGGCGTATATACAAGCGGGGGGAAAAAAACCTCCTAAAGAGGGAATGTTCACACACATCACTACCTAAATATATCAACACGAGTTTCATTGACATAGTGTCGCAATATTTGATGTGTATCGAGTGTCACTGACCCCAATGTTGTGACATCTAAAAGTGTCAAGTGTCATTGAGACTGAGGTATTGCGACATTTGATGAGTATCAAGTGTCATCGACCAAGTGTCGTGACATCTTTGAGGTGTCGAGTATCGTGACTGAAGTATCGTGACACTTCCCAAGTGTCGTGTGTTGTTTACTCAAGTATCACGACATCTCGTAAGTATCGCGTGTCATGAGTCAGCAAGTATCGGATATCGTGGACCTCAAGTATCGCGACATTTCTAGAGTTTCGTGTATCATGATTGAGACCAGTGTCGTGTGTCGTGTGTCGCAGACCCAACTATTGCGACATCGAGCAGGTGTCGAGTGTCGAGATTGATCGAGTGTCGTGTGTCGTTTACTGCAAGTATCGCGATACTTCCTAAGATATTGTGTTTCGAGTGTCGTGGAGACCTGAGTTGCAATACTTATCCATTGTCGAGTATCGTGTACTGAACAAGTGGCAGGTGTCATGCAGAGAGACCTTTAGTGATACCTCATTAGGAAATTCCAAATTAAGAAAAAAATTTCATACAACTCTGAGATTTTACAGAGAGCATTGGGAGCTAGGGGTTGTCTAAACTCAATTAGAGCTCTTAAGTGAATGAACTTAAGATCGCGAAGAATCCTAGGAAGCCGAAGAAGTGTAATCTCATCTATGGGAAGTGTAGCCGAGCCGAGTGACCATTCCCATTACTCCGAAACTTCGAGTGAGTCTGAAGAGGAAATCATTATGGCCTCTGAAGCCATGCAGAGTTCTGTACCAATAGTTGGAATAATGTCTATCATTGAGGGAGAGTATCGAACATCTTTAGAATATATAAGCACCAATCAACATGACTTACCCATCTACCTAAATGGGCTAAACAGATCAGTGGCTAGGCTGAAGAAAGCCACAGATGCTCACATAGTGCCTAGGCCAGCTGTTAAGTATGTGGGAGGATTCTATATGGATAAAAGAGGGATTTTGTATGCAGTCATGGAACATCCTGAAAACATCAATGAGAAAAGAGAAGAAGGTAATGCCCAAAGCCTCAATGAAGAGGGACAAGAGGAGCAGGTATCGGTAACTGGAATGGAGCATTTACTAAAAACCAACTCTTCTTTGTGGGAAGAAGTGACGAATCCAGCCACCATTTATGAGTTACAAGATCCAAAAAACCCTTCTCACATTACTTAGACAAGAATCAGAGAAGGTATTGGCCCATGACGGAATTGGAGAGGGCTAGACTGAGATATCAAAACATTTCTGTATTCCCACCTAGGGATCAAGCCACTACTTCGCAAAATCCACAGGGAACACACCAGGATACCTCTTATCAGCATTCAAGACAAACACAACAACAGAGCATTCCCGTTAGACCTCACATTCAGTTTTCTACATCTGGTAATAATCCTAACTATCGACCTCCTCCAAATGCAGAACCAAGAAATAGGATCCCTATTCATGAGAGACCACCTATAGGAAGAGAAGCAGGCATACCAATAGGACGACCAGTTTTCCTTGTAATGCCAAGACCACCTGAACCTGGAAGAAGACTGAGACCCATTCAAGTTGCCAAATGCATGAGGAGTCACTATGATGGCTCTAGTGAGCCATACAACCATATTGCTGAATTTAAGCAAGTAATAAGAGCTGAGCAAGTAGAAGACTTCTTGATCCAATATGAATCATTTGGCCTAACCCTCACTGATACTGCCGTAGCATGGCTCCAACCCTTAGATCCTAATAATTTCCAAAACATGGAACAAGTCTATCAGGAATTGATTGAAGAATTCACTAAGTCCAGAATCAAAAACAACTCGTCATCATTAATCCATAGTTTTAAACAGGCTCCTATGGAATCAATAATATTAGCAGCAAGACGATTCAAGCAATATGTGGATGGATGTCCTGTGGAGGAGAGACCCATTCAAAACAAAATGGTCTCATTATTCTTGGAAGGATTAGTGAACAGATCATTGAGATCATTAGTATATGTAAAGAGAAATCGAAATTTGCAAGGATGTATGAAAGAGTGTATCGACCTAGAGGACAATTTGGCGGAAGACTTGAAGATACCTCAAGGCAGTGTGAAGAATGAGGATAGTGTCAGCAGCACATCCAATCCCAGGAACAATGTGGAAGAGATAGCCGATTTAGTGGCTAAGAAGTTGAATGTTCAAGGATAGAGAATTACCCAAGCAATCCTATGAGAATTTCCATGCTCAGAAGATGCCTTCACTGTGGAGGTGATCATCCTTCTCACATGTGCAATAGGGGAGTAGTCCCACCACCTGCTTATGCTTACAATAGACCACCCGCCCAGGGCCCTATGCATTATTGTAGCATAGAACATAGGTACACAAATCACAATACGGAGAACTGTCCTTACAATCGACAATCAAGACCGGTACAAACACCCTTTAGGCCTTATGGATACTCCCCGAGAGGTCAAGGAGGAGAAGCCTATAGATACCCCTCATGCCAATAGCAAGCACCTGCACCATGGCCGTATGCATATCAAGGATACAATCAACCTCAACCTGTGCTAGGACAACAACCATCACACCCTCAGAATGTTGTCCCCAGTGAAAATTGCCCAACTTGAAGAGAATCGAGAAAGAGCGATAGTCCCAGCCACCCCATTGGCTAGTACTGAGGCTTATGACCCATCTTATGACCCTAGTCAAGGAAATTATTCCACCTATGAGAGCACTATAGCTGAGTGTGGACAATCTTACAAACCATATACTTATGGTTCTAAAGGACCTGATAGCTCTTATGGATATGATCAAGACTATGTGTCATTGATGTACACAACTCCTAGAGCACCCATACCCCCCCGGCCAATGAGTAGACCACCTACACCTAGAGGAACACGTTATAGATGCGGAGGTGATAACTTTATCAGAGAATGTACATTACCTAACCCACCACCACCTTAGAGAGTTTGGGAGGGTTACTGCAATGATTGTGGTAAAGAACATCTTTTTAGAGATTGCCCCAAGAATCCCAATAAAGTCAATTCCAATGTGCAGATCAATGTGATAGAAGTGATAGAGTCATCAGGGAGTGATAAGGAGTACATGGTGCCATTGAAAGCAATAACAAGGGCAAAAGCTAGAGAGACTCCAGATAAAACCAAAGAAAATGATTACGCCGACAAAGAATTGAACCTACCCACCCCTTAAGTAATTGCAGATTCTATAGAGTCTGAGAAAACAAACTAACCCGGAAAAAGAAAGGCTACCACAACAAAATATGGAAAGAACGGTGATTGAAATCCCTGATGATACGCCACAAGGTAAGACAGTAACCCAAGCGGTTGAGCTAAAGATACAACTCCATATTCAGCAGCCCCATGACACAACATTACACGTGGCACAAGGGAAGGATGTTACAATGGGGGAAGAACCTAGCATACCTACAACGTGGTTAAACATAGATGTTACTCATTTAAAACCAATAGTGAAACAAATGATACAGAGGGCAATGGATACGCAACAACAAATGAAATGGATACGCAACAACAAATGATGGAAACAGACCCAGACTACGACAAGGCCATGAGAGAAAAAAATCAATTCCAAGTAATGAGTGAACAGTTTTCTGTGCAACTAATCCAAGCTTGACACGTTATTTCAGCCAAAGAAACAAAAGTCAAAGAAGTCCAAGGACAATGCACTACACTAACGAAGAAGAATCAAAAACTCCAAGAGCAACTTATAGAGCTACAGAGACAGTATGAAGTAAGTGAAGTGGACAAGGAAAGAATGAAGGCTAAAAGCAATCTGTTAGAGATGCATATCAAAGTATATATGGAAGAAAACAACAATTTACGCAACAGGATTAAAGAACTGATGAATGCCTTGCTATACGACCAACCTATCAAAACACGAGAAACAATCGCAACCGTTATGAAAGATTTGGAAGAGCATATTGCAAAGTATGAAAAACTACTGAAACAAGAGCAAACCATCAGAGAAGAATGAGAAAAAAGGTATACACATGATACTAATGACCTCAGGAAACAATGGAAAGCTGCTGAAGACAAACTCTTGGTAGTTTATAATGAAGATGTTGACCAAATAGTAGCCATTGGGAATGAGCTTTTAACGGCCAAAGATGCGCTAACCATGGCCCTTCATGAAGTCAAAGAAAAGGACGAATGTATTGTGCAATTGGAAGCTCAAATAAAACAACAAGCAAACATATATTTTGCCCAACGCCTCGTTGACGTGATGTACAAGAATTTTTGGACATGCAAAAAAGTGGCAAGATCAATAATCAATGGTTGAATTATCCATTACTTCCAAGTCCACCTCACAATTATTTACTGACTAAAGACTACATGGTGAAATCCATCGAATTTTGGCTACATCGTTATGTCATAGTACGAGACGTCGGTATAAAGATGACTAATAAAATCCTCAACATGATACTCACAGTACTCAAGGTTTTTAAGCATGCAGCATATACATTTTTTATTTTCATCGGCATTAATCAAGGCACAGATATCCTCATTTTTTATTTATCAGTTATGCCTAGTCGTCCTACCATTATGGCATATTATTCCAAATTGACGTTTTTTCCGAGTCAATACATGCAAACTTTTGAGGAAGCCTTTTTTATCGGATTTTTTGAAATTGACTCCGAGATCTTCTTGAAGATGTCAATGAATCTGAATGCCAGACTTGTGGCATATGAATTGAGTTTCTTTGCAAATCATAGAAAGCCACCACATGATGGTGTAAAAGCTGAACAATGGAAGCAGCTAATGATAGTGAAGCCAATTTGCTTAATGAAACAGAGCAAATGGTTTATAGGATGTACTCTCGCCACATTCAAAAGCCTATCAGGGACAAGAGAGTTCAGGAGGGGGTAGTGTTGAAGGAGAGTCCAACAAAAAGAAAAGAAGAAGAAAGCCAAGAAAGAATCTTCACTAAATATAATATATCTGAAGACATATCTCTACAGAAAGCCCCGCAGGGGACACAACACCCATCTCTGCACAGAGCCCTGTAGGGGCATACAATAGGGGGAGATACACAAGAGGCAAGGACGGATCAAGGCCAACAAGTATCCATGAAGAAGTGCAAGAAGATATCCGGCAGATCCAGAGCCCCAGGAAGGTGCTTCAACCTCTTGATCTTTGGAAGGTCCAGATCGAAGGCGGAAGATCCAGACCTTCATACCTTCCACTGTTTGCATGCGTGGCAGCCTGACTTAACATAACAACCAAGATTTAAAGAGGTTATTGGTGAGCTAGACTACAAATCTAAAGTAGTCCATCTCCACAGGTTGCGATATATAGATGTGTATGCAATATGAGTGCATATGTGTACGTGTACATGTGTATATATGCATGCATGCATGTATGTATGTATTTATGTATGTGAATGTGTGTATGACAAATGCATGTGTGGGTTTTCATGCATGTATGCATGTGTGTATGTGTGCATGCATGTATTCATGTGTGTATATATGCATATGTGTTTATGCATATGTTTATGTGCAGTGTACATATGTATGTGCATGTGTATATGTATGCATGGATCTATGCATGCACATGTATGCATGTGTGTGTGATGTGTATATGTGTATGTGCATGTGTTTGTGATTATTCATATATACATGTGTGTATATGCATGCATGTATGCATGTGTGATTGCATGTGTATTCATATGTATATGTATACATGTGCATGTGTGTGATATATATGTATGTATATGGATGTGTGGGTGTGATATATGCATGTGTATGCCTTCATGTATGCATGTGTATGTATAAATGTGTGTATGCATGAGAGTGTGTGTGAGATGTGTATGTATGTATTTGCATGCGTGTGTGATATATATATTTGTGTGCATATATGCATATGTATGTATGCATGTGTGTGTATGAATGTGTGTGATGTGTATGTACGTATGTGCATGTGTGTGTGACATATGCATGTTTATGTGTACATGCATGTGTGCATGTGTATGTGGTGTATGTATATCTATGCATATGTTTGTTTGTATGCATGCATGTGTATGTGATGTGTATGTATGTATTGTAGAGGGTACACACATGGAAGCAAAATGAAAAGAAGAGTGTACTCAAAAAATGAAAGAGTGTGAGACTCACATGGATTAGAGTGAGCTTACCAAGAGCATGGAGTAGGCTCCTCAAGCTTCTAACCAAGTAGAAATGGGGGGAGAGGCCCTCCTGTATAGATTTGGAGTGGGCTCTCCAAAGTACATCATATGTGGGATAATTCCCTTTGAAGGAGAATGAATACACAGGTAGAAGCAAATGGCAAGGTATCCAAATAGAAAGGATATAATATAAAATGGAAATGGAATAAAAATAGAGTGACTCTAAGATACAAAGGGAGATGCACTCTCATATTCTCAACACCCACTGTGTTTTGTAGAGTATGGAGGCTTCTAGGGTATGAGAGAAAGGTCCACCAAGAATGTAGCAGCAGCTATATGAGCACCAAATAGGAAGTCTCCATGTAGAAATCCATAGCTACCAAGTGATATCAACCATGCAAGATCGCCAAATACTCCATAAGATGTCCACCAGATGGATCAAGTAGATGCTCCATAGGTACACCACCGGTGAGGTACAAGACCGAAACAAGATCTCACTAGATGAGATCACCTCCATGGGAGATAGATTGGCCATGAAACTTTCAAGCTTGTAGAGACCTTTGTCTTCAAGTCCTTGAACTATCACTTCATTGGATTCGCGAGTGATGACTTGAACTTTGTTCTGAACGATTTGCACTGTCATGTTGCACTTTGTAAAGGCGTTCACTGAGAGAAAGTTCTTACAAAGGCTTGGTACATGAAGAACATTTTTGAGGGACTTGGTCTCACTGTCAGAGTTTATGACTTGAACTTTGCCTCTTCCTTGGATCTCAATGCACTTATTATCTCCAAGAAAAACTTGACCTTTGTGCTCTTGAAACTCATGAAAATCATATTTGTCATTGCACATGTGTGATGAAGCCCCACTATCAAAAATCCATTCTTTGCTACGAGTGGATGTGACAAGTGCCTTGTGTTTAATTGTGAGAAAGAAATCTTTACTTGTGTAGTGAGAGTGATGTTCGGTCTTTGGAGCAGACTTAGACTTATCCTGTTCTTCTTCTTGAAGCAATACCTTTTGATGTGTCCAAACTTCCCACAAAAATTGCAAGTAAACTTCTTCGTGCCCTTATCCTTAGACTCTTGATTGCCTTTTGACCGTTAGTCTTGTGGAAGGTAGCTTTGGCCTTCATAGCTATTTCTTGAGTAGCTTGGGTCTTTTGTCTAGAGTCATGAAGAAGCAAACATCTTCTAACTTCTTCCCAAGTGAGTTCTTGACCTTTGTTGTATAGAGTGGTCACAAAAGTCTCATAGGACCTAGGAAGGTTGTTAAGAAATCTTATGGCCATGTCCACTTGAAATCTTTTGTCCATAGAGTGGTCACAAAAGTCTCATAGGACCTACCAAGGTTGTTAAGAAATCTTATGGCCATGTTCAGTACTTGAAATATTTTATCCTACATTATGCTAAAGGGGACTATGAATCAAGGAAAGAACAACGAGCACTCAACGAACTCCCAAACTTATCAAATTGAAGGAGATAGATAATCCCATTGAGCCCAAATGGGATCCTAGTAAAAAAAGGTGCATAACCCAAATCCATCCAAAAAAAGAGCCCAAATTGTGCGATTGAGAAGGAGCCAAAGCAGAGACTGAGAGATGAGTGGCTAGAGTAGTTGGATAGAGTAGCTAGAGAAGATCACCACCCAAAAGTCATCGTAGATGCCAAAATATTTATATATGAATTCAATTGATGATAAGTCATCGTAGATGCCAAAATATTTATATATGAATTCAATTGATGATGTTATGCATCCCATGTGCAAGTCCCAAAGATGTCACACAGACGATGGGAATGAAACTTGAGGAGCAAGCAACAAACAAAAGCTTGATTGGAAGTTTGCATGAATAAGCATGACCACACCGGGCAATCAATGGACACCTTACCAGACAATCATGAAATTCGTAGGCTTAAGGGTAGCTCACATAAGAGGAGGAATGATATATAGAGCTCCTAAACTCTTTAAGATGGAAACCAAAAACTAGCTTGTGGATAATGTTGCAAGTAGATAATATGAATGGTGTCAGAGCTTGACATGACAATCATCATAATAAAAGTCTTGGTCTTCAGCTGCAGCTGCTATCTGATTTATCTCGCACAACCACAAATTCTTCACTAAACACCAAACCGTTGATACTTCAACAACTAGAGCTACCAAAGACTATTAGTGTTACGACCATAGATTCTCATGTCCTTTGCACATCTCATTACTACACGAGCTCGTACACTAGTGAATCCTTGATAGGCATCGCACATGAAAGAATTTGGCCATCTTTCGGGTATACTTTGCACTTTTTAGGTGACCTGAAAGCTATGAGGCGAACGGACTGGTGCACCTGAGCACCAGTCCGTTCGGGTGACCTAAAGTTCAGCCAGAAGTATTTTATTATTTTCTTTATATGATGACCCATAATTAAAAAAAACTAAAATATTTTAATATTAATTTCTTTATTTGTATAAAACGCTCGTAAAATTTAAGACTATGTAAGTGCAAAGCTAAGTAAAGGATTATTTGAGAATTTTCTTGTATCAAATGTTTATTAAAATCATATCAAATCCAATCCTACGTAAAGGATTATTTATGGGATTTCATAAGATTGTTTTTTCAAATGTTTATTACAATCATATCAAATATTACTAACCTTCCATATATTGTTAGAGAAAGTGATAATTGGTCTTCACAATTGAATAAACAAATATTGTATTCAATATGAGCCATCAAAAAAATCTCATTATTTCAATTTTATTGCATGTTGACACACCTATCATCCTAAAAAAGCATTTTTTTTTATCATGTGCACCTATTAAATTCAATGATCCAAAATCTATTTCTTTAGTCACTCAAAATTCGGTCATCGGACTCACATGTGCACCTAAATCTGATGACCCAAAGTTCATCTCTAGCCACCCAAAATCCGATCACCGGACATCCATGTGCTCTTGGATCACTTTTCGGGTGACCCAAAAAGTGATCTCCAGCCACCCGAAAACATATCCATGTGTTATCCCTATGAGAATGGACCCATCTCAAAACTTTCTTTTGAAAACACACACACACACACACACACACACACACACACATATATATATATATATATATATATATATATATATATATATATATATATATATATATATATATATATATATATATATATATATATAGAGAGAGAGAGAGAGAGAGAGAGAGAGAGAGAGAGAGAGAGAGAGAGAGAGAGATATTACACCCAAGGATTTAGAGTAGCTCAAAGAGGGATTCAACAATCCTTTTGCCAATAGAAGAAGATAACGATTGACATGAAGAAGAAGGAAACTATCAATGAAATGTAGTTTAATGGTAGCATGATTGCGTTTGGGACGTAGAAGCTTTGTGTGGTTCAATGGTAACACGGTTGTATCTCTCTGGTTTAATGGGAATATGGTTATGTCTCTATGAAATTATGAATGAAATGTGGTTTGGTAGTAACACGGTTGTGTCTGTGGGTTTGTCAATATTTAAAGTCCGCATTTAAAAAAGAATCCTTGAAAATGTACACATTTCGAAACTTTCTTTTGAAAGCAAATGATATGGAGAGAGAGAGAGAGCTCAAGGCGATATAAAAGAGGATAAAAAAAAGTAAGCCAATAAAAAAAGATAAGGCTCCACATGAAGAAACTGATAAAGAAGTTAGTTAGTTGATGGGACACGGAGTGTAAGTTATAATCCCCGTATGCGAGGAGCCATCCTTCGCTGGCTTCATCTGCAAAAGGGAAGAACGACAATGCTTGGAAGTTGAAAGTCAGGCTAACTATAGTCAGGCTAACTTATTATTATCATCTCTACCAGGAAAGACCGGGGCCCGGGGGGTCCGGACTCTGAATCCCCGTATGCAAGTCTCAAGGAGTCATGAGTCATGACTAATCCTTCCGTGCGTTCATCTTCACAAGAGAATACTAACTATAGTCAGGCATAGACTCTGCTGCGAGAAAGGGTCCACTTATTACTATCATCTTTATCATGGAAGCATGGCGGCGATGGCGCTTCCACGTACTTCCACATTGTCATATTCTCCCGTGATTCGATCATCTTCCTCCCTGCTCAAGGGCTCCTTGTATCAATCTGACTTGAATTCCTGTGTTCTATGCCCACTCGACAGTGCCAGCCGCTTTCGGCAACTCGGCGAGCAATGACGAATTGGCGGCGTGGATAGCCAACAGAGATCAGCAAAGCACGTTGTATTTGTTGCTTTTTGTTCTTTTTTTTGCTTTTTTTACTAAAAAAAGCATATTCGAATCGGGTTGCTTGTAATGTTTTTTTGCTTTTTTGTTTTGATTTTTTTTTCCATTCTATGTGGGACTAAAAAAAGCATAAATGGTTGGATTCTGTGTTCCGTCGTGCCCCTGTGCGTGTGCGGTGGCCGACTGCTGTTTTCCAGAGAAATCATATCCAGTAGTGTCGACTGGTTTGTTAATTCACCTTTTTTAGGATTCTTCTCCGTCGAGAAATATCTCTTAATATCTTTTTTAATGGAGAAAAAAGGTCGTTTCTCACGTAGTTGATCGATGTGCAACGCACGTATGTTGCATTTGGGAGCTATGCTAGTCTCTTTTGACGTCAAATGGTCCAAGTCCCATACGCGTTACAAATTTTTGCAGAGAATCCTTCTTCTCTTTGAGATTCAATTCTACATGATTTGTATCGACCATGGTTCATTGATACAAACAGAATAGTTTTATCATGAGAACTAGAATACCAAATATCTACATCATCCAACTATACATTTATGTTCTTCGAGTCTTTGATTTGCTTCTTTAGCTAATCCACTACAACATATAAGGGGTACACCGAGGCTTTTACCGGGGCAAATGCACCGGCGAGATTTTGCACCGATGTAAGTGTAAGGGTCGGCATAGGCGTCGGAAGCAAACTGTTGGTATAGGTGCCGGTATGGGTGTCGGTATGGGCATCAATATAAGCATCGAAAATTCCAATGCTTATACCAACACCCATACTGGTGCTTATATCGGCACCTATACCATTGCATGTTTCAGCGTGCTTTTGGGCGTACCGTCGCCCATACTGTTGACCATAGTGGGTGTACCGTCACACATACCGACGACCATATTTGCAATTTTTTTTTTTTGGGCAGTCTGTTGTCTCTTGCTGCAGCAACATTACCATGATGTTGTGTAGCAAAAGACAATACAACCTGCCCAAAAAAAACCGAGTACATGTGATGTGTACTCTAATGGCAACCAAAACATGATCTCATAAAGCAAAATAATATCGGACACAAAAGAGATGAGCAGAATGAACCATGAGCCATGTACAAAAAAAGTTATATATTTCATAAATGAAGCATGTACAAGAGTGTGGCAAACCATTGTCATATATAAGCCAAATATAAAATGTGACAAAACACTGCCATATAAGAATCAAATACAAAATTCTGGTGCACCACTACCATATATGAGCCAAATACAGGCACACCATTGCCATGCACATGCACAGAAGGATCGAAACATCTATATCAGTAGTCTTGCAACAAAGAACATTCATGAAATGAGATAAATTGACATGATATTTACAAACAACAAGTAAAAACCAATTTTCTAAGTTCATCACTTCATCGCAGATGCTCCCATGAAATGATCGCACCGCATCCCTCCAAGTCTTCCAATAATGCAATCAATCCATGATGATAAGCCTCTTCCGTTCGTGTTGGAGGATGCCCACTGCCGGCTCCTGCAAAAAATATACAGAATGTTAGATGAACATACATGACATGCTTAACACAAACAAATTCAATAAATCAAATGATACTTACAAATTTGTGATGCATAGTGTCATATCCGTCGCTGCCCAAATGTGACGGTCTGACCGTATCTATACGTGTGGCTGTGACATCTTGCTACTTGCGCTATCAGTCAGGAGTCTGCTGCTGCTCGTCACAAATCATATCCCACTCCTCAACATCTAACCATATAGGCTTTGGTAAGCCTGCTCTGAAAGCATCACGAGCCTCGTATCGTTGATGGGACATGACTTCACGTGCTGTGTGCTCAATCCACTCGGAGTTGATAACAGGATGCCCATATGCTGGTGAGAACCCCTGATAGATCGTCTCTGTGATATAATTTTTATGATCTTTATCTTGTTCACTCCATTTCAACATTACAGAGTGTCCAAAATATATGGAGCAAAGCTATCGTATACGCTGATGCATGGCCGTTTCGATCGAATCCATCATCGAAGCTCCATCATGGATACTATAGACCTTGAAATCATCATGGTCATGAGCATCCCAAGGTGTACGTGGTATTCCACGTTGTGTACCACATGGCGTACCTACATCTGAGGTACTCGCTCTAGGAGTAGAAGTGGGGGACACAATGTTCGTTGCACTACCTCCACAACATCTGCCTCCTCCAGAGCTATGTGTAGATCCACTCATAGAACCTTCTCCACCAGAGCATGATCTCAACCTACGTAATGGGCCAACACCTGTATTGCACTGAGGTGTCGAATGCACATGTCTATTACTAGAGCCACTAGGGATGGTTGAGAAGATGGTCGTGGTGGAGTCATAAATCTAGGAGACATATCTCCGATAGGAGTAGCATAACCCCCAGGATTGACACAAACAGGAGTGATGCTGGCGGGAGTGAGGCTGGCAGGAGTGAAGACAAGGGGAGTGCTAGCATGAGCGATCTAGTATTGTGAGGCAACGTCCATATACGCGGGAGGCACTTGAGATATAAACTCCAAAAACTACTCCTCTATTATGGAATGTGAAGTAACTAGCTGAGAACTGTGTCCCATCATGCTCCGTAACAAAAGAACTCAAATAATTAGCATATGATAATAAAGTTAATATAGAGAAATAGTAGTGTACAAAAGAACATAACAAAAAAGATAAACACAAATTAGTACATACAAGTGTTTGATTCAAAAATCCTCTATTCTAGCATCCTCTTGGAGATCTAATGCACAGAGAATATCTATCTCTATATTGATGGCTTTTAAATCTCTTGGTATGCTAGCTTCTTCTTGATCATCATCTGTTGCTTTATCATGTATCTCATCTTCTTCAAAGACCTCTTCATCAGTGACAATGATCTCTTCCTCCTCGACTATCGAATGAATCTCAGACTCCACTACAGATGGACTTTCTTCTACATCTATGTTCTCACAAATTTGTCTACTATGTGGAGAGGCTTGTAAAACAAATAGTCACTCTAGTTCTTTCGAATCTAGTATAAAAACAACTTGCTCACAGTGTTCGAGAAGTACAAATGTATCTCTTTCATCCGTCCATAGTTTTGTGGAGTCGACTTGAAGTAAACCACTCTTATCCCGCCTCACTGTTGCGTTTCTTCCAGAGATGACTACTTTGAACCATTTCACATAAACAACAAAGTAATCAAACTTCCTAAAGGATAGCTTCAAGATATCTTGAATCACTCCACAATAATCTAGATGGCCTTCTTGAGCATTATCATCTCTTGCCATAGCTCTACTTTTTTGGAAAAAGTTCACCATCACCCCACTATCAAAAGTAGACCTATTTTTATCGATTCGTGTGATCCGAAAGTCTCGTCCATAAGACCATAGTGCACCGTATTTAGAATACTCCCAATCACATCCCTTTGGGAGTTCTTCTTCTTCTTCATAGATATTTTCATCCGCTTCCTTTGCTTGTGAAACCACTGTATCTAGCCATCTGCTTGCTGGAAAGGATGGAAAAGGTTGAAGACTTTTCGGAAGGGGCAAAAATCGAGTGGAATGATTTTTTGGGAACTGAGCTCTTTCATTTGCATTTATCTCCTTGGAAAGCTCATACCTTTTTAACCACTTCTGCGTAGGCTCAGAGTTAATGATGCAAAACTTCATTGCCTTCTCTCTGAAAGCTGCATCCATTTTTCTTTGCATCCCTTTACCTTGAGGTTCATCACCCACGAGACAAACATCGTCATCATTGCTCCATAAGCGAGACATTTCTGGGTCCGACATGCATAGAAACTCACTTATTAATACAAGAGACTCTTGTACAAGCCATCCCTCTTCCATGCTGCCCTCTGGACATGCTCTCTGTTGAACAAATCCTTTTAATCTCTTCATAAAGCACTCTAAGAAGAACATCCATTGACTATGGATAGTTCTTGCTATTGCAACTTAATCTACCACATGAACCAATAAATGATGCTAAATTGTGAGAATACTTGTGGGAAAGTATTTCTCTACCATAAAAACAACATCTATAGCAGTGAGTTTTGCACTCTCAATACTATCTCTATATATCTCTTTAGAAGAGATCCACCGTACCAAGGAACTGATTTTATAAATGGTAACATCCTCCGAAAGACAATCTTTTAAAGCTATAGAGAGGACAAACTATAAAAATGTGTGCCAATCATGAGACTTGATCCCTCTAAGATCGTCGTTTTCTATGAAGGCAATCTTTAGACACCTCATGCATTCAAAACTCTGAAATTATCTTCTTCACTTGTTGCTCTTTGGACACCCAATAGGTGTCCGAAACTCTGAAATTATCTTCTTCACTTGCTGCTCTTCTATCCTACCAAGTACCCAAGGAGCTCTTGGTAATGATACTATTCCGTTGGGCTTAGTAATTGCCCATAACTCTTGCATATGACCTCACTCTTCCAAGTCTTCCCTTTGTGCTTTGATCTCTTTCTTTCCGATCAAAGTCTTCCAGAGAATCTCTCTAGCCACATTCTTGAAAATGTGCATCGGGTCTACCAAATGATTGATCAATTACTCGCTCCAATAAGGGACTTCATGAAATATCAACAACCATTTCATGCCAGTGACTAGTGTTTCTGAATTCCATAGCTGATTCCAATTGCTAGCTTTCATTTGGCATTGCGCTTGTCGACCAATTTTCCCTTCACATAAAACATGTCCATCAGGCAAATATCTATGATGTCCTTCATAGACAGTTTTACAAAGTGCTTTTGAATAGCATGCTTCGAGTCATGGTCCGCATAGGAGACAAGCATGGTAACCCAAAATCAATAAACCTGAATATTCACCATAACTAGGTCAATCATGCATCATCCACATAAGTATGCCTTGCACTCGCATGTCTCATCTTCTTATAGGTTGAGACATGTCGTGCACCGTAATCCCATTCCATAAAGTGCACAGCTCTTCCACAAGTGATGCAAGGTATACATCTATGCTTTTTACCTTATACTTACCTGACACAATAAGAGCTAATAATAAATGGTCCTTCTTTGTGGCCAGCCATGGTGGGATGTTATAATTGATCAAACATATAGGCCATGTGCTCCATGAAGAGATGCGTAAACAAAATGGATTTACTCCATCCATAGCTAGGCCTAGATGTATGTTTCGAGGCTCACTAACAAACTCTGGCCACTTGCTATCTATGTGTTTCCAAGCATCAGAGTCAACAGGCACTTGCATTATGCCATCTGTAGAATTGCTCTTTGCATGCCATGACATTAACTCAACTATGGATTTACATCTAAACATGGTCTTAATTCTTGGAATGATAGGAAAGTGGCGAAGAAGCTTTGCGAGGATTGCTTTGCCTACGTCTTCTCTAAAGCTATTTGCTCGACACTTTGGACATATGTGAAGATGCTCATACTCATTCCAAAAGAGGATGCAATCATTCGGACAAGCATGAATCTTATTGTAGTCCTTTCCAATGGATTGTAAAAGTTTTTTTGCATCTCCACTTGTTGGAGGCATGTCATTTTCCTCTGGAAAAAATTGATCTTTAAAAAGCCTTCAATAAGCAATTAGAATGATATTAGTAAATAAAGTTATTTTGATACAACAATGAAAATTTATTTCAAATCCACTTATCTGAACAATTCAGAGATACTACTATCTGACCATCCATAAATGGATTGCAGATTGAGCATCGCGAGCACATAGTATAGATATCTTTGCCCCCGTGTACAGTGGTAAATGATCTAGCCTCACATGTTCTCGTATTCTTCATCAGATCCTGATCGTGGAAATTCTGTTGTGTCCATGAAACTCAAGAAATCTTCTCCACCATCGTGATCTTATTCCATCTCATAAAATGCTTCGAGAATTTCTTCCATGTGTTCATTCTATGTAATGCTATGAGTACCTTGTACTTCTACCTCCGGTTTTGTTCTCTTCTACCCATGAGAGGTTATCTGTGCACTGTTGTTTGGGTCCACCTGCTCAACAGGAAGACCATGAGAATGGTAGCATAGGTTTTGTAGTCTACTTTTATCAAAGGATCCATATTCTTTAACATGTGCAATAAAAATCCATAGTTTCCAATATATTTGATACTTGCACTAAGTGCAAGGACATGCCATTCTCTCCTCCAGATCCAAACTTGCCATCTGATACAATATGGACATTTTAGAACATTTGATTTTTCTTATTAAAACCTAAAAACCATAATCCTAAGGACCTAAATCTAAAATATGTATATACCTAAACATATTTATTCTAAAATCCCTAAACCCTAGTCATATGCAAATTAGACCAAAAAAATGTATATGTGTGTATGCATGTATATATATATATATGTGTGTGTGTGTGTGTGCGTGTGTGTAAACAATCGAAAAACCCTAATCCTATTTTTATATATTTAATTTGATAAAAAACCCTAAAATACAAATTTTATATATTTGATTATATATGTTAATTGAAACACTAGCTATTCTCATATTTATTTATCTATACTAAAATCCTATTTTTTAAGATAGATTTAATTATATATTCTAATTTTTTTATTTTCTTTTTCTTATATATATTTAATTTAATAAAAAACGATAAATCTCTATTTATATATATTTGATTGTATATGTTTAATTATATATATCTCATTATATATATATATATATTTTTTTTTTCTATACTAAAGACCTATTTTTTATATATTTAATTATATAAATTTATTTTTATTATATGTATGTAAAAAACCTAAAACCCCAATCCTAAGAAAAAAGCCTAAAATACTAATTTTATATATATTTAATTGAAACACTAGCTAATTTCATACTTATTTGTCTATACTAAAGACCTATGTTTATATATTTAAATATATATATATATATATATGATTATATATATTAAATTATATATATAATTATATATATATATTTATTTATCTATACTAAAGACCTATTTTTTATATATTTAGTTATATATATTTATTTTTATTATATATATGTAAAAAACCTAAAACCCTAATCCCAAAGACCTAGACCTAAAACATGTATATGTGTGTGTGTGCATGTGCATATATATTATGTGTGTGTATGTGTGTATGCATGTGTATATATATGTGTATATATAGTATGTGTGTGTATGTGTGTATGCATGTGTATATATATTATGTGTGTATGTGTGTATGCATATGTGTATGTATGTATATGAATGTGTGTGTATGCATATGTGTGTGTATGTATATGCATGTGTGTGTATGCATATGCATGTTTATGCATATGTGTGTGTATGTATATGCATGTGTATATGTAATATGTAAGTGAGTGTGTGTGAGTGTGTATGTATATATGTAAGTGTGTATGTATATGTATGTGAGTGTGTATGTATATGTATGTGTATGTATATGCATTTGTGTATGTAATATGTATGTGTATGCATGTGTATATATCTCTGTTATTATGTGTGTATGCATGTGTATATATATTATGTGTGTGTATGCATATGTGTATGTATGTATATGAATATGTGTGTTTATGTATATGCATGTGTGTGTATGCATATGCATGTGTATGCATATGTGTGTGTATGTATATGCATGTGTGTATGTAATATTTAAGTGAGTGTGTTTATAGGTGTGAGTGTGTATGTGTAGCTCAGTGATGAGTAGCACCTCCTTTAATGTCAATCCGGGAAGACATGAGGATGGTATGATGACCTTGAGCAAGTGAAGGCACAAGTGCGTGAGTGCGAAGCACACTAACATGCACACACATACACACACACGTGCACACAAAGCAGGACAAAGAGTGAGAAGCAATGGAGTTCTTTAGATTACTTTAAAAAAGCTCATACAAGTTCAAATAAATTACAAGCTAACCTCAAAAATGAGCTCTCTAGCTCTATTTATAGTTTTTGACTAGGTTTTGGCCTTGTCCAGACCTAGTGTCCGGCCTAGTTAAAAATTAGGTTCTCTATCCTATTTGGAGGTTCAAACGGAGTCTAAAAAATGTGAAAACTGATAGGTAGGTACTTCTAAAGCTCCTCAAGCTCAAGGACTCCTTGGCTTGCACAAAATGGAGCTAAAAAATTATGAAATGGTATTTACAATGGTTTTTAGTGATGAAAATCACTATTTTTGTAGGGATTTCTTCTAACATTCTGACATACATTTGCTGGAGCTCCCTACTTGCTCCTTCTTCTTGTGTGCCCAACTCTTTGATGTCTGAAAAATTTAAGTGGCCTACTTGCCAGATCTTCTTTGACTACTGTGTCTGCTTGTGCTTTCTCTTCGTTCCGACTCCCTACGTAGGCTTCCTTGTCTTGTGACTCCTTCAGTTCCTTGACTACTGCCAACACCCCCCCTCTCTCGTGTCTATCATCTCTGACAGACCCTTGTCTAGCTATGCGTTGGACATAATATTGAACAACATTGGCAGTGAGGTGGTGTTCTTCTAATCGTAGCCCCCGTGCTAGGTCTGTTAACAATGCATCCCAATTCACTGGTCCTGGTAAGTCCGGATGTGGCACCCGCAATTGTTCTGAATGGATGGTTCTTTCCACAGTGAATAAGTGGAGGAGATGTGAGGGCCTGGGTACAAATATTTCTAAGTGATATTCCCAGAATCCTATTACGAACATCTCCTCGAATGTCTGTTTAAAGCAAGCTGGGAGGTACTTGATTCTGGCGTGCCAAGCATATATTACCTCTATTGATGGGGTGGTGCTCATGTCGTATACCAGATCTTGGTTTTCTGTAAGAAAGCCGACTCCTGAGAAGTGGGGGTCTTTAATATTCTTGAATGTCCTGAATGTGATTAGCATTAGTTCAAAGATTTTCATGCACATTTGGGCCATCACATCGGGGGTATTCCGTAGTCGAATGCTCCAGTGACGGATGGTAGAAGTCATATAATTCACAGTGGGAGGTCCTTGTGGAGGTGCTAGATAAACATAGTTTAACCACTTTGCACAACCTTTGATGTTCTTGACAGCAATTGTAAACTCGGGCCAGGTGCGTCTGCGGAAGACTGGAACATAACAGGGATTGTATTTAATAAAGAGTGGCATGTTAGTCCAAGTACAAACCATCTCTGGGTAGGTCTCAAGAAGACGGATCCTCCAGGTGGATTGATGAATGGATCCTTTTTTAGCACTCTCTGGGATATCATCGGGCCCAAATTGTGTGGCGAAAGTTGGAGGTTTGCCACATCGGCGTTGGATCTCCACGTTGTAATCTGCCAGGAGTACACAGTATGGCACATACTGATCGTCGTTGGTGCCGATCCATCTATGATGAGACATACTGCAGAAATATTCTGACTTTATGATGGTGTCTTCTAATTTGGCCATTGATTGGATTTGGATGGCCACTTGATCTTCATGGGTTGTAGCTGTCTTTTCTAATGTCTGGAGCCATTCGGGTACTTTGACTTCCAAGGTGTCCATTCCTTCTGAGGTTTGCTGACCACCTGGCATCGGCATAGGAACATATGGTTCCTCATACGTTTCGTCCACCTCAATGGGTACCAATTCGTCTGGCTCTGGTTCTACAACTGGAGAGGGCTTCCTTTCATATTCCAGTAACTTCTTCTGCAGATCCGCCACCTGCTCTGTTAATGCCTTTACTTCCGCTGAAGTCGAGGTCGTTTCTATGACTTTGGGTTGTGCCTCCTGTTCCCTCAGCTGGCGACGTAGTTCATCCCGTTCCCTTTCCAAATCATCATGTGCTTCTAATAAATCAGCATAGCTTTCCAAGATTGTTTTCATTGTTTCTAAGGGAACTGCTTTGAATTATTCTGGGTCGATTTCATGGGGAGAGCCTTCCATGGCAGCTTCCAGGTTTTCTTCGTTTTGTTTCTGCAGACGCTTGTTTTCTTCAAGGGCTGTAGCCATGTGTTTTCTGAGTAGAGTCAAATTTCGCCGGACTCTTAGATTATCTGTTTGGTAAACCTCCAGTAAGGCTTCGAGTTGTTTGACACCTGACTCTTGTGATGGTTGGGGTGTCTCCAGGAGGGTTTGATGAGCTTGCTCGAGAGTGGTGTAGCATTGATTGAGGTATGCATTTTCTTCTTCTATGCTTGTAAGCCGTCTCTGTAGTTGTTGATGATTCATCATCAATTGATGATGACGGTCTTCGAGAGCCTGATACTCACTCTGAAGTTGATACATGCATTGATGTAATGTCATGAATATACTATTTACATTAAACGATGCAGGGAAAGATGAAGATGCAGGGGGAATGTGGAAGGGGAAGGGATTTGTGAATGCTGTGGAGTCAAGTGGTGAGGTAGGTGGAGGGGGTATGGGAGATTGAGATTGAGTGGGGGTGGGAGTGGTGCTATGACTGGTGATGTTTCCATTGTGTCGAACGTGTGTGTGACTGTGTAGATGGGAATAGTGGGTGGGGTGGATGTGATATTTGTGAAGAGTGTTGTGAAGGTGGGCATGGTAACTCCTCCGACTTGGATGCCGGGAGAGAGAGGAATTCCCATGAAGACTATGGTAATGGCAGAAATAGGTGTGGTAGTGCCTGTTGGGGATGTAAGGGTCATGTGACCTTACCCCCATCTTCATATATATACATCATATATAGAGCATTGCCTCAAGAGAGATCATTATGTGGGTTTCGAGGCTCCCACGCGTATACGCACATCTTTCCTCTCTTCTCTCTTGTTCCATCTCCTCCTTCCTCCTCTTGTTCTACACACCAAAAGCCCTTCATTTGGTATTAGAGCATGCTGA
The DNA here is from genome assembly GCA_020310875.1 of Ceratopteris richardii. Lineage (NCBI taxonomy): Eukaryota > Viridiplantae > Streptophyta > Polypodiopsida > Polypodiales > Pteridaceae > Ceratopteris > Ceratopteris richardii. Next base: position 16,744,053 of record CM035443.1, on the reverse strand, counting down.
AGGCTGTTGTGCAAGAAGCTTCAATGGAAGCTTAGGTCAGAAGAGGTAGAAGTGCAAGTCGGCATCTCTTGACATCTGTTCAGTATTTCGGTCATAACTCGAGCTACAAAGTTCGGATTGATGCGTTTTAACATTTTCTGCGTAGCTAACACAGAGAGCTAAAACTTCACAAAAGGGCGCAGAACCTGGTTCGGACTTCTGAAGTGCCGAAAATTCGAAAAACACAGAGTATTGTAGAAGGCGAATCTATATTGAGTAGGACAGCAGGTCGGTTTTTGAGTCATAACTTGAGTTCTACAGCTCGGAATTCGATGATTCAACTTGCTGTGCGTAGCTTGAAAAGATAACTACAATTTTACAACAGAACTCAGATTCAGATTCCCAGTGCAAGGTCACCGAAATTGCAGAATACAGAGCAGTAGTGTTGCAAGTGAAAGTGAAATTGATAGCAGGTGCTTGTTTTGAGCATATCTTGAGCTACGCACCTCCAATTGAGGTGTTCTTTATCTCGTTACGTAGCCAAGACTCAGATCTTGAAGTTTGCTGAAGATCAAAAGTTCAGATTCAGAGGTTATCACCTCTGAAACAGCAAAACACAGAGCAGCACATCTTCACTAATTGCACTTGGAGGTTGAATTTGCTTTGGAACTTCTTCTTCGAGAGAATTTTTGGTGTGCAAGCTCTTATTTTTAGAGCTTCAAGGCATTGTACATGTATGATCACTGTGGTAGCTCCTCCATATGAGAGTAGAGCATGATCTTGTCACGTGTTTGGCATGTAAGATGACATTGTGGTATACTCTTCTTTGAGGTTTATGTCATCATGAGTTTGATCATGGATGTATAGTGGCATTGTGGTTTATAGCTTGCTTATGCCACTTGGTTATGGATTTACTTTCCGGTTGCACATACTTTTATGAGAGTTGATTGTGGATCTTGGTTGGTACTTGTATCTTTTGTTTTCTTTGCAGGTACAGGATCCAGATTGGAGCCTCAGTTACACGTTTGTTTGTCACCATTATTAGCATTTGGTCATTGATTGATATGTATTTGCCAGTGTGATTCTCAGCATATGTGGATGGTGATTCCCACATGGTTATTTTGGTTCTAGAGTCCATTTTACAGAGGAGATGCTGCCAAAATTTCATCGGCTTTTATGCTAGAAAGGAGCTCTAGTGGATCTTGAAGCTTGTGTGATAGCTTTGGATCATTGATTATCTCCATTCACATGGACTTGGTCACACATTGTTCGTGACAGGTTGGACCATCTTGTAGGATTCATTCTTGAGTGGGAGGTGCATCATCATTGTATTGGCGTGTATTGCCATTAAGTTTTTGGCACATGTAGTTGCCATTATCTTTGCTTGGATCAGTGACAGGTGGTGACAGGTTACTCATTGTTCTTTTGCTGTTGGTTATCTTGTTTGATTGCTCAGTTTTCAGGGGATAGTCTGTCGAATTTTTCCCAGGATTCTTTCACATCTATTTGGTCACTTTGGAGACTTGGTGAGCAGGCTTATGCTCATGGTTTTATGTGCATGCTAGATGCATGATTATGTGACAGGTGGTTCACATGGTTTTCTTCTCCAATGAGATATATGTGATGTGAGTTATGCATATGGATATGCAGGCATGATCCTATTGAGGATAGAGTATCGTTTTTAGTCTCTTGTTACATTGCTAGTCTTGGATTGCTAGCATGGTGTCTTCTCGATTCGATGGGACTGACTTTCCGAGATGGAAAGCTCAGATGTGACATACATTGGTTCGTGTAGGGTTACACATGTATGTGCATAGAGATGCACAGAGGCCTCGTGACATGCCCGACCACGTATGGATGGATATGGATGCATTGGCCAACTCCACTATCCGGTTACAACTTGTGGATGAGTCTGTTATGTATGAGGAGACGAGTAGTGCATTATGGCAGAGACTACATGATATGTATGAGAGTCCATTGACTCATGTGAGACATAGATCACATCGACAACTTCGATGTTGGCATTGTGGCCGTGAGGGCCATATTCAACGACGTTGCTTCAGGCGGATGCGACGACGACATCAGAGACATGCATGTGATGTAGATCAGGTAGTGGTTTCAAGAGAGTCTATGGCAGTTGATTATGCCAGTGATGGTGATATCACTTTCTCCTATGGTTCATCTCAGGATTCCTCTTGCTCATTAGATAGCACACATATGGCTTGGTTGCTTGATGCATTAGCAAGTTTTCATGTTACTCCACATCATGAGTGGTTTTGTCGATTCTCGGGTGAGAGTCGTGGATGTGTGCACATGCCTGATGGTACGGCATATGACATTGAGGGTGCAGGAGATATATGCCTTATGCTACCTAGGGGAGCATCACTTATTCTTAGACATGTACGCTATGTGCCTTTATTCCCTATGAGCTTGATTTTAGTTAGCCAGTTACACGAGAGCAGATGTTATGCATTCCTTGGTGAGCATCATTTTCAGTTGTAGTTGGGACAGCTTATGCTTGTCAGAGGTGCTAGGATTGGGCACATGTATCCACTACAGGTACTTCATGTGAGAGACAGTCTCGTCTCAGTGGGAGTTCAACCTTATGTGCGATGTGAGACTCGTCATGTCTCATTTTGTCTACCTACACATAGGTCTATTGACATTCATGATGCACATGTATGGCAGGATTCAGATGCTCAGATGGATGCACATATAAAGCATATTTTGGATGCTCATGTTGCTTATATAGAGCATGGTTTGATTGATCATGTGGATGCTCATTTGGAGCATACTTTGGATGATCAGTTGGATGCTTTAGAGCATGATGTGGATGCTCATGTAGAGCATTGTGATGATACTCAGTTAGAGTTTGATCATCAGTTTGATCTTGGTGTTGATGGTGTGCAGACAGCTCATGTGGAGCATGATCATACACTTGGTGTGGTAGAGAAGGATTGCTCTCATGGTACACAGCGTATACCCGAGCATATTAGCTCTCAGGATGCACAGCTAGACACATCCTTGGTTGATAGGATGGCTGATTTGGATGCTGAGGAGTCAGCAGTTATGCAGTCATTCTTGGATTCGCTCATGCCAGATGTTGACACAGATATGTCAAGACATGTTGGTCTTGATGATGGTGCTTTGGATGCCTTGGATATAGGCATGGCTGACATACTTATGTTAGCCAGGATAGCACATGTTTCGTCAGCATTGGGGAGTTTGATATACGAGTTGTTATGCTCGAGACCAGACATTGCAGTTGCTATTGGAGCATTTGCACTTGGAGTTGTCAGTCGTTCGATGATTGACGTAGGCATAGAGCGAGTGGGAGCTTTGCAGGAACTTCATCAGTTCTTGCATCAGTCAGATGTGAGATCGACTCTTGTCGATATGAGTCTAGAGCAGTTTGAGGTGCATGGTTACACCTTGTTCGAGGCAGTTGGTGTAGGCTGATCAGTATGGGTAGAGATCCAGACTCTTCTTGTACATTATTGTATAGTCCTACATCATCTTTGTATATGTTACCACTTATGGTCACATTGACCCTTAAGTGGGAGATTGTTGGGGATGTAAGGGTCATGTGACCTTATCCCCATCTTCATATATATACATCATATATAGAGCATTGCCTCAAGAGAGATCATTATGTGGGTTTTGAGGCTCCCACGCATATCTGCGCATCTTTTCTCTCTTCTCTCTTGTTCCATCTCCTCCTTCCTCCTCTTGTTCTACACACCAAAAGCCCTTCAGTGCCAGGTGGTGAGGTGACTTGTGTAGTGAGAGGTGAGGTGGGTGGTGAGAGTGGTTCCTCCTGATGTTCTTCTATTTGTGTAGTACCTCCTGGTTCTGATACATTGATGTGGATTTGTTTGCCAGATCGCATGGGACGGGTAGGCACTCGTTTCTCAAATCGATGAATATAAGTCATGGCTGCATGAACAGCCTCATCTAAGCCCACTGTGTCAGCGTGCAGGTTCATTGATTCGATAAACATGTCATCCACACCTTCCTCGGCTAACATTTGGCTCATGATCATCTTTCCTGTTTCGAGCGACAATTTGTGTTGCTCTTGGACCTGCTTCATGGTTTCGTATAATCTTTTTATTTGGGCTGAGTATGCCGGGGCACTCGCTAGTTCTGAAAGTTCTTCATATTCTTGATCATACTCCTCGTGTGCCTCTTGTTCTTTTGTCTCTTCTTCATCCTCTTCTACTTCTACTACTCCCGGTTGGGTCGGGGTTGAAGTTGTAGTCGTGGGTTGTTGTCCTTGGGTCTGCTCTGCTTCTGTCTCCAGGTTAGATTCATTGATCAAACGGGCAATTTCTTCATCTGTCAGATTAGCAAGGGTGTAACCTTGAGGGAACTCCAAGTCTGATGGAATAGGAGGGAACACTAGGTTGGGTCCTTCTGCACTTGGTCTGGGTAGGCAAATGGTAAATGGTCGGACACGCCTCGTTTGTGGAGGAGTCACCTCGGGTGTGGTAGTGGCTCCCCTTGGTTGAGGGAATGGTAATTGAACTCCCTCTCTCATCTTCTTCGATGGAGTGCCCACTGTTGATAGTCGTCTTTGGAACTCTTGGGCCCTGGACCATACTAGTGCTCTTTGAATGGGCACGTCGTAAGCTAAGCACCTGTAAATTATTCTTGTGAGAGCACAACATCCATGAAGTACATTTTTTTGTTTCTTATTCCACCGTTGATGGGCTAGGTGTATTTGATCGATGATCCAGTGCGGTATATTGATGGTGAGATTCTCTGTCTCCGCCAAGTACAAGTTGAACCATATCTTTTTTGGTGGCATAGTGAATCGTTCTTGGGCGGGAAAAGCAAAATGTTGCATAATAGTTCGTAGGTGTAGAGCAATGGTAGGTGTCATTGCTACCATGTCCTTCAATTTGTTGAGATCCTTATGCTTCATCCTGCCTGGAACCATCGTTTCTTTCTCAATGGGAATATGCATTCCTTGCATGTTCAATGCTGCTCATACCAAATTGAAAGTCAGTTTAAATCTCTTGAGTTCGTGGCCTAGCAATAGTGAGGGTAGCACAAAAGTACTATCGCCTCCCTTGGCCCTGCTAGGAGTGATGGTACTGATAAAATAGGAGCAGCGAAGGAAATCTGGCTTAGGCAAATGTGCTCTGAAGTAGCTATCCAATCCCGCTTTGGTCCAAACCGATCGCATTACTTCTGCATTCTGATAGTTTTCAAATTCGCGAGTGAAGAAATGGTAACGTCCCCATTTGCCATTGAACTCAATTTCTGCTTCCCAGAAGTAGGTGCCATCACCCAATGGCCCTGCGACATCACTAAACCAATAAGCGTGTTTCCCCACTTGAGAAGTGTGTCCCTGAGGAGGGGTCCTGAATCGGGAGAACATGCACCGCTTGAAGTTCTTGAGGCCTTTCGATGAGTGGTGGTTCCAGGAGGAGGGTTTCAATGTCCACAATCTGTGCGCTAGACCCTACCTGGGAACTGGTGCCTCCTGCTTCTGCCATTGTTATTGCTTGCTTGCTAGTTTTGTGAGAATATAGATCATGCGTTAATATTGTAATGGACAAGATAGAACACTTTTTGTCCCCGTTACAACATTATCATGAGGTGAGTAATGGGTTAGTGGGTCAGTGAGTGCTCGATGATTGTGTGTGTAGTTAATGAATGGATAGTTCTACGAGCTAGATGGGAAGATGCGGTGTATGAGTGATATAGTTAGCAAGTGAGGATGAATTTACACATGGGGTTCGGGGATTTTATTACAAGTTTTAGGGTGCCAAACACAAGGGATGGATTTCGGTTTTGGTTTAGTGGAGACACTGGAGGGCTTTATGAGTATGTCTTCTTGGGAATGAGGCGTTTTTGGGACCCATTTACAAGTGAGTCTGTGTGTGCTTCTGGGCGACTGTGTGTTCCTGCGTATTAAACAAGAGTGGGTAATGGCTCCTTGAGTGAGTGAACCTTGTCGTGTATGATGTGATTCGTGCGGGACTAGTTGAGCCCGCAAGCAAGCCTTAGGCACCCAAATTTGTCTTGATTGTGGGCCAGCCTTCATCGACTTCTTGGGTACCCAAATAGATTTCACTTTCCCAAAAGAAGTTTTGGAAGTCTTCTTATTAGCATCATGTCACTGATTACTAATAGGAAGTTGAGATGATTGTTGTCGCTTGACTGTAATAGGCCGCTCGCCTTTTCGCACCCACAATTGTTTCAATGGCTGAGTCATTCTGCTTCGCACGTTCTTTTGGCCTCCAGCATAGGTAGTCTTCAGTAATTGATCTGCCTTTGGTTGCTGCCTGCCTCTGGCCTTTGGAAAAGAAGGGAGTTCCGTTGAGTCCTTGACTTCTTTATTGAGATCACCATTCCTCTGCATCACATAGCTTTGGACAAGAACAACATGGTCAACTTCATGTGTACCCCTGTAAGGACCAGGAGTCTGTGCCTTTCCTAGTTCCTTGAGTGCTCCATTATCTAACTCCATTGTAATTCAACTCTGTTTTACCCATACCTGAAGAAGTCCACTTCTTAGGTTTAAGTTGACTGCATGGTCATAGATCCAGTCTTGACCCAAGACCAGAGGCTCAGTGAGATCCTCATCTTGACACACTAGTACCTTAACTGTCATTGGAACATCTTGAATGGAGAGGGGAAGTTCCACCTCGCCCATGCAAGGGGTTTCCACACCTCCCAATCCTATGAGATATGCTTCTATAGGATTGACTTTTAATTTCAATTCTCGACAGTAAGAAAGTCTCACCGCACTAGTGGCTGCACCTGAGTCAATCAATGCTCGCACAATTTTTGCACTAACTCCTTGTCCTATCTCTAAGGTCACAAAAGGACGTCTATCGATTATTCTTTGGGAACTTATTCCTGAGACTTTACACATTGCCACATGATGTCCTGGATCCTCATAGGCACCTGTCCTAGGTTGATCCCTACCCTGTCGTCTCAACTTCATCCTTCTGATGCGTTCTAAAGCTTTTGCTTGAGCTTCTTCTCGAACTCGTTTTTCTTCTTCTTTGCGTTTCTTAGCAGTGTTGAGTCGACTTAGCATTTCTTCTGTGAGAGGTTCCTGATACAACTTGACTCTGCACCCGCTGATGTAGCTCGGAAGAATATCACCTTCTAAGGTGGCTAGTTGTACTGCTCCAATCGTTGAAATCCTATTTAGATGATAGGTCCATAGCCACGTTTCTCTAATTTTCTTGCATGTTGCTTCAAAGTGTAGACTAAAACTAGGTCTCCGGCCTTTAATCCTTTATCCTTAACATGGGCATCAAAGTATGCCTTCTATCGTTTCTTAGCTGCATATATTCTTGCTGCAGCTCTTAGTCTGGTTTCACCTAATCGTTCAAGGTCAAAAATTCTTGAAGAGAGTTCATGGCCCGTCCACTCATGCTCCTGTGCTACTCTCAATGTGGGAATCAAGAAGTCCAAAGGTAGCATCGCATTTTGGCCAAATACCATCTGAAACGGTGTGGCTTGGAGTACCGTTTTATAGGCCACTCGGTATGCCCAAACAACATGATGTAGCTGTTTGTCCCAATCAGAGCGTTTATTATTCACCAATTTGGTAAGCACATTGCATAGAATCTTGTTTGTGCTTTCGGCCTGGCCATTAGCTTGTGGGTGATAGGGGGCAGACTTCTTATGTAATACCAAGAACTCTTGGAGCAGATTTCCAATAACTTCATTCAAGAAGTGAGTGCCTCTATCACTTACCAGCTCTATAGGTAGCCCGTATCTCGTGAATACATTCTCGAATAAGAACTTAGCTGTCGTTTGGGCATCGTTCTTTGTGGTAGCTTTCACTTCTACCCACTTGGTTAAATAGTCTGTGGCAACAATGATGTATTCAGCATGTGAACCCTTAGCTGGGGGATTAATAGGACCTACGAAGTCTATTCCCCACTTAGAGAATGCACGTCCACCCATCATAGGTTTCAGTGGCATCTCATCCTTGCGTATAGGGTACTGAGTTCTCTGACAAACATCACACCGTTTCACATAGGTATGTGCATCCATGTGAAGGGTCGGCCACCAGAAGCCCGCAAATAGTATTGCCTTGATCACCCGATCTGGTCCAAAGTGTCCTCCTGCTACACCTTGGTGAGCAGTTTCCAAGATCTTGAGATATTCACTCTCATGGACACATAGTATCAGGTAACCATCTTTACCACGCTTGTATAGATTATCACCAATGAGTGAGTAATCTAGGGCTTCTTGTTCTAGACTTCTTTGTCTCGTCAGGGTCATATCTTGAGGGAATGTTTTCGTCCTCAAGAAGGCTACTAATGGTTCACTCCAATCTGGCACTATGGACACTTGATAAAGAGTGGCATGTTCCACAGGTGGTTTAGTGCAACAGATTGGGCATTCTTTACACATCTTATGTACATCAGCTTCCATAGTAGGCCAATGCACTCCGAGTCTCCTTAGTGTCTGTAGGGTTCGTTGTTTTGAGTAGTGTTGCTCTAATGCACCTACATGTGCCAATTGCAACCATTTAGCATACTCATCCTCTTCCACACAACAAGCCAATATCCCTTGATTTGTCTGTTTGTACATGCTTCCTTCCATGATGTGGTACTTCTGGGCTCTTACTCCCTCTCTACCTTGAGTGTTCATGACTGGGTGGTTAGGCCCGTATGTCAATACTGGCACTAATGGCTTAGCCCACTGAGGTACAACTTCCAAATTAAACAAGTAAGCATCAGGAAGGTCATCTGATACTCCTTGTGGGGCTTCTCCTGATGTGAGCCTAGAGAGATGGTGTGCTCTTAAGTGGGTCTTCCCTTTCCTTACCACAACCTCGAAGTCGTATTCCATTAGTAAGAGAAACCATCTTACTAATCTACCTGTATTACATGGTTTGTTTACCAAGTACAGCAGTGCTTGATGATCAGTAAAAAATTCAAACTTATTTGCAAGCAAATAGTGTCTAAACTTTTTAACTGCATATACCATGCCTAATCCCTCTCGTTCAGTGGTTGTATAGTTTCGTGCAGCCGCATTCAACTGTCTACTAGCATAGGCAATTGGAAGATCCATATTGCCTTCGCCCGTAGGTTGTACACATCCAATAGCATAATTGGATGCATCCACATGAACATGGAAGGGCTTATTCCAATCCGGTGTGGTCAAGATTGGTGCTGAACACAATCTTCTTTTAAGCTCATTGAAGGAGTTTTTACATTCATCAGTCCACTCGAAGTTAGTCAAAAGTCCATACAGAGGCTTTGCTATGATGGCATACATGTGTATAAACCGTCGGTAATAACCACAATGCCCCATGAAAGCTTGTACTTCCTTGACATTCTTTGGCCTAGGTAACTTGGCTATGGCTCTTACTTTCTCTTCATCGGTGGATATGCCATTCTTTGACACTATGTGTCCTAGAATCTTGCCTTGCCTGACCATGAAAACACACTTTTCTAGGTTCAAGCAGATTTGATATTCTCTGCATTTGTCAAAGATTTGCCTGAGTTCTGGTATATGTGTCTGTCTAATGTTGGAATGAGCACAGAGGTCATCAACATAGACTTCCAAATTCTTCCTCAAGAACTCTTTAAACACGTGGCACATCAGTCTCTAAAAGGTTGCAGGAGCATTGGTAAGTCCAAATGGCATTACACGAAAAGCAAATATACCCCACTCTGTGGCAAAAGCCATCTTATGCTGATCTTCTGGAGCTATGGCTACTTGATTGTAGCCTGAAAATCCATCAAGGAAGTTGTACACTTCCTTGCCTGCTACTCTTTCTAAGAGATGTTCTGTGATAGGAAGCGGATAGTTATCTCGAATTGTGGCTGCATTGACCTTCTTCAAGTTAATGCATACACGTAGCTTTCCATTCTTCTTGGGCACCACTACAATGGGGGATACCCACTCAATGTGCTCAATTTCATAGATGAATCCAGCTTCTACCAGTCTATCTATCTCCTCCTTGATCTTAGCAACATAGTTATCATTATATGTGGATGGCTTTTGCTTAGAGGGTTTCGCATCTGAGGTCATGGGAATTGTGTGTGAGCATATGTCTGGGTCAACACCCTTCAAATCCTTGTAGCTCCAAGTGAATACATCTCTGTATTCTCTTAGCAAGGCTATCAATTCACGCTCTTCTTCTTTTGTCAGGTCATGTCCTATATAAGTACATCTCTCCTCTCCTTCTTCTAGGGCTACCACTATTTTCTTGGTGGTTTCTTTGTTATCATAGGCCTCTCCTGATTGTGCCTCTCGTTTAGGCATTCTGATCATGACTCTCCTGTCATCTATCTCATACTTAAAATTTTCTGGGACCTCAAACAAGGATTCTTGCTCTTCTGGTGTGACTTCTCTCTTCTTTCTTTTCTTTCCTTCATCCTTATGGGTCACTTGTGTGGCTAACCTTACATCATTTGTTATCTCTCCGTGTCTCTGGGGTTGGAATTCCACTTCATAGAAGTATTCTTCATCTGATGCAAAAGGTGGGTCCATAATGATTGACTCTAGATCGGAGTCGCTCGCATCCTCAAATGCATCAGGGCTAGGTTCACACTCTTCTAAAACTGCATCTCCTATGATTGGCTCTATGGAGAAAACTGAAATGTCATAGCCATCCTCATCACAGTGTGGTGTCCATTGTTCTTCATTGATGGCTACATCCATGGTTGCTAGGATTTCTGCCCAGCCGTGGGGTTCAAATTCTTCATCAGGAAATACTATAGGTGCATAGGCTAGGTCTTGAATGGATCTATGTGTTTCTTTTGCACCTATCTCTCTGGCTTTTTCTCTCTTCTCCTCTTCTACTGCCACTTTACACATCCATAAGTGAGTGTCTTCATGCATCCATGAGGATCCTGATCCTATGGAGTGCACTGACTCTGTATCATCTTTAGCTCTATGGATGGGATTCCATTGAATAGGCGGGACATCTCTATGAGAGTAATCTTTGAGATTGACTTTGGTCGTAACACCTAAGTGTTGCAAATACAAGGAATTGGTTCCCCAATCCTGGACCACTTGCAACTGTCGCATAAATGGTCTTCCCAAAATCATCTCATAGGCTTGATTCTTGCTAAAATCACATATGGCAAAAGTATGCTCAAACTCAACACCACATGTAGTGAGAGTTATTCCTTCCAGCAGTCCTAAAGGCCTCTCTATGTGACCATCAGCCATTTGCAGTTTCATCCTCGTGGGCCTGAGTGCTGGCTTGCCCCACCGCTTCCATAGGGAAGTGGTAGCAATAGCAACTCCTTCACCTGAGTCTAGAATTGCCTTAGTTGTGTACCCCTGATGGGTAATGGGAAGATAGGTGTTTCCTTCTTCACCTTCACTCATATCTCCTATCTTGTCTAGAGGAATTTCTGGCACTGTCCTATGAGAACCTACCTGGGAACGAGGTTTTGCTATCTCTGGTACTTGTTTGGCTACATGTTTCCATAGTTCTGGCCTAACTTTGAGTAGCTCTTCTAAGGTGAGGTTGCACTGCACCTTAGTGTTTTTCACTACCTCCATATTCCTAGGTATGACTGGGTCTTCATTTCTTACCATGACCGTGGGTGCTCTCATACATGTCGACTTGGCTTCCCATGGGCCTGTGAAGTGGGGTAATTCATGTAAAGAATTAGACTCAAAGTCTAATCTCTCTTGAGACTGGGTGCTCTCCTGCTCTCCATAAATGGAAGGAATATCTTGTGGGAATTGATCATGTGTGTCATCCACAAGTTCAATGGGAGGAGGGGCTTCACTTTCATTAGCCCATTTGTCTTCTTGAATCTCTCGTAGGAATTCTAGAGTGAACCTATTCATAGAAGAGGAGGTGTCTGGTTCAGTGGAATTGGGCACATAAGCTTCCTGTGGGGGATGGCTTATGTTTTTGCTTGCCTCATCTCTTTCTTGATTTTTTTCTTCCTTGGCAGATCTTGCAATTATGCTCTCTAACTTCTCTAGGAGTCCATCCAAGTGCAATTGTGCCTTAGCTGAGCCTGAGTAGTTGAAAAGGAGACTGGCTTCAAACATGGTATGAGCCAATGCGACCATTTTCGCACACAGCTTGGTTCTCTCTATCTCTAGGTCAGCTCTAGGGTAGCACTTGTCATGATCCGTCACATTTGGCCCTTCTTGGATTCTGGCCTGATATGCCTTAAGCATCATGTCTATGTCTTCAGCAGTGGGGTCACCTAGCACTGATCCTACTCTAGGGGGTGGTGGAATGGTCTGAGATAGGTGGATAGATGGTGGGTTAGATGGTGATGGAAATGAGGGTGGTGGTGGTATGTGAGAGTTTGTTTGAGAGGTGAGTTCAACAATTTTGGCTTTTGTTTCTCTTATGCTTTCTTCTAAGTCGCTCATCTTTTTAGACCATTGCCTTTTCATTCTTTCTCGACTATCCCTCCAAGCTCTTGACCGTTTCTTGGCTATGCTCTCGGTTTCACTAACCTTTGCACTCTTCTCTTGACCTATTCCTGGGTTCTGTTGCAAAGCCTGGGCCCTAGTGACCACTTGCACTGGTGCAGTGGAAGTGACACTTCCTGTTGAGTCTACAACTAAGCCAATAACGTTAATTGGAGTTATTTTTGGCATATTATTAGGATTCTTTGGACAGTCTCGTAAGAGATGCTCCTTTCCACAATCTTGGCAAAAGCCTTGAATTGTCACTGACTGGGGTTGTGTAGGTGGAGGTAAGGGGCAATCACGAATGAGGTGATCTCCCTGACATCTGTAGCATGGCCCCCTAGGGAATGAGGGTCTTACCTGTCTAGGTTGAGGTCTAAAGTTGGGGTTTGCATACATGACGTTTGTGTAGTCTGGCTCCCAACTAGGTTCACCTGGTTCTTCACTGTAGTAGGACTCACCATGTTCAGGAGATTGCATGTAGTACCTGGGGCTATCAATATGTGTAGAATCAAAGCTATGGTCACTAGGATCACTTTCTGAAAGTAGTGGTGTTACTGGCACTATAGCTCTATTCAAATTTTCCTCAGCTGCTGCATACTTTACATGAATCACATTAGCTGGGGTTGGGGGTTGTTGAGCTAACACAGGTTGTGGCCTTTGTTGGTTTTGGTAGGGTTGTTGATAGGGTTGCTGCGGTCTACCATATTGTTGTGGAGGGTACTGGTTCTGGTATCTTCCCTGTTGTGGATAAGGCTGAGGGTAGGTTTGTCTAACTGTTTGCTTATTGTATGGGCAATCTTGTGCTGTGTGATTGGTGTATCTCTGTTCTATGGTGCAATATTGGCTGCTAGGATTCAGTTGGGGTTGAGCCATGATGGAACATGCGTTTGCCATATGGTCACCACCGCAAGTATAGCACCTTTTTACTCGGGCAAATCTAGGAATTTGTTTACTAGAGACACCTAGTTTTTGAGCTACTTTCTCTGCTAATTCCTCGATTGATGTGGATTGCGAGGAAGAGAGGCTAGAAGCACTATCGGAATCTTTGTAGATTTTTGAAAGCTCTAGTTCCTCCCCTAGGTTATCCTCAATGTCAATGCACATGCGTACACACTCTTCTATGGTCCTAGGGTCCTTCAAGTACACATAGGACCTCAATTTGGTACTTAGCAATCCATCCAAGAATAAAGCCACTTGTTTGGCAGGTGTGGGTAACTCAGGAACAGAGCATCTCTCAAGGTACTGCCTAAATCTTCTTCCTGCAAGTCTCACGGTCTCTTGAGGGGTCTGCTTGAAGTTGTATATCAATGAGGAAGTATTATGCCTTATGCCACTTTTAGAGAATTCGGTGATGAAAGCCTCTAAGAGTTGTTCTATGCTCTTGAACTGTCTGGTTGAAACCACGTAAGGGCTGTGTTCCTAAGTGTTAGACCAAAGGCATTATATTGCGTGAATAGGTCCTCAACTTGTTCAGCTCTCAAGGCTTGCCTAAACTCGGCCACATGATCATATGGGTCTCCTGTGCCATCGAACTAATTCTTCATGGACTTAACTAACTGAGTCGGTCTCAAAATCTTGGCGTGTTCCCTAGGCCTTGGCAGAGGGAAATCATCAGCATTCCTCTAGTTCCTTGGGTCTCTAAGTCCCTCAGGTTCCACTCTATTTGTTTCCGTCCTCGTTCTATCTCTTCCCACTGGGTTGGCAAAGCTTACCTCCGGTCTATCTCTATGTCTGTCTCTTTGAGTTCCATGAGTGTGGGAGGTTCCAGCTCCTTGGTGACCAAATGACACATTCGATCTTGGTTGGGGGAAAATGAATTCACCTTTCCAAGTGTAAGCATGCCTATCATTTTCTGTAACCACAAAGATCCTCTCTGAAGAGTGATCTAAGTAGGTCACTCTACCTGGGCTATCAGGATCTTTAAACTCATATATCATGGTTGTTCCTACCTCATTCGGCTGATTAGATCTATATCTCCAAAAGGCTTCATCAGTCTCTCGGTTCAGGAGTAGATCTATGCTCTTATTGTCTTGGGGAATCCACTCTGGTGTGATAATCCTAGTGAGAATAGATTTGCCTCGGGAGGTTCTAGGTTCTACACCCATGTTTCCTTGCTCCAGGTCACCTAAGTCTGTTTCTGAGATCACATTCCCAAATTCATCTGTCCTATCTGGATGACTAGTGACTACATATATTTTCCCTTCCTTGTCTAAGTATGCTCTGTTTTCAAACTTGACAGCTGGGTGCTTTAGTCCAATGGATTGGTCAAGGTTTTTAATCTGGACCACAGATCTTCCTAGGCCATCCTCATAGATGCTAGCACCTAATCGGTTGGTCCTAAGGTATTCGAGTTGCGTCTTGTAAGGGCCTTCCACCCTATGCAAATATGGCACCCCGGAACTTCCTGTAGGTCTCTCCATACCGTGGGACATCTCAGACTCGCTAGTCTTAGAGCTAGGGTAGTACGAATGATGGCTCAATTGCTGGGCCCAAGACCTAGCAGTATGATTGACACTAGCCTATGAAGATCTAAGACTTTGTCTATCTCTCCCTAGGTGTCGTCCTGATCTAAGGTTCATAAGCCCAATTGAATAATCCCAATTTTCCCCAAGTACACTTTGCGTTGCTGAGTTCTTTTGTATTAGTCACTTGTTCTTTTTTAATCCCTTAGGGTGTCACTTCTTGTCCAGTTAATCTTTGTCGCAAGGAACACTTAAGTTTTTATCGTACTTTGAGTGCGGTCGCTCGATTTAATTTCTTTTCCTTAGGTTGTTTCGCAATTGTAATCTCCTAGCACTTGCACTTGAGTGATTAGAGTTCTTGGACTTGGTTGTTCTTAACGTGTTCCTAATTAATCAAAACCTCTATCCGTACTTAGCCTATGCTAGGGATTGATAGAGGGTGTTGAGAATTTCCAACCTTAAGTTTCTTCCCTTGGTTGCCCTTGTATGCCCAGGAAGCGTGTCCCCAAGTTCTCACTTACTCTTGCTTCGAGCACCCTTCGTCGCTCACAAAGAACCTGAAAAAGTCCACAATTAGCTCAAGAATTGAATTCAGTTGACAGACAGATCACTTCCATGCATGCAATTCACAGACCCAATTGCCTTTTGCCTCTTATGGAAATCAATCCCAAGGGAAACTTAGTTTTCCTACCCCGGGATATGGTCACTTCAAATTACCCTATCTAATAATCCTGACAGGACTTCTCAAGATGCTTTGGGGTATCGGCCTCACAATGCTCTACTAACCCTTAAAAGTTCCCCACAATTTGCCAAAAAATTAGACCACTATTTTTTTTTTGCCCTAAAAAATTGGCCAAATTTTCCCGTCTATCGCGTTCGCAAGCTCTATCAGTCGCGATTGATAGGTCAATCGCGATCGACGTGTCGGTCGCGATTGACAGGTCCGTCGTGACTGTCAGTCGCGATTGATGGATCAATCGCGATTGACATGTGGCCCGGATTTTCAGTCGATCGTGGTCAAAGGTTCGTTGACTCTGTTAGTCGCGATTGATGGGTCGATCACGATTGACAGGTCCGTCGCAAGGGTCTGTCCGTCGTGGTCAAGCAATCGTTGACTGTGTCGGTCGCGATTGTCAGGTCTGTCGGGGCTGTCAGTCGCGATTGATTGGTCGATCGCAATTGATGGCTCGATCGCGATTGACACGTGTCACGCGTAGGTTCTGTTAGTCGTGGTCAGTCGGTCGTTGACTCTGTCGGTCGCGATTGACGTGTGGGTCGTGATTGACAGAGCCGTCGGCATGTGTCCGTCTTGGTTTGTCGATCGGGATTAACAGAGCGATCACGATTGACAGAAATCTGAGGAATTTTAAAATTTTAAACACACATTTGGGAAGCTCTAGGCCTGTACATTATGGTTATGTACTTTGTTTAGCAGAAAGACCATTTTTTCTGTCGATCGCGATTGACAGAGGTCAACACCTCGGGACCTGCACAGTCAAATTTTTTACCTGTTGGAGCTGGTGCAGCTGCTGGGGATGCTGATTCCTACAGAAAATCTCAAAAAACACAGAAAATCACAAGCACACAAACGCTCTCTTGCTCTCTCTCACAAGTGAAATGAGGGAAATGGTAGGGGTGGGGTGATATGACCAAAAACTGAAATTTTTCGCGATGATGGAGATGGATGTGGGAGATGGTGTGGATGATGTTGGTGATGAGAAAACAAGAGAAAATACGAAAAAGGTGAAGAAAATACCTATAACTCCAATGCGTCAACTCTACGTCTTACCATCACACGCTCGTCCTCAGAGCTCGATCCCCGGCAACGGTGCCTAAATTTGGTGTAGCTCAGTGATGAGTAGCACCTCCTTTAATGTCAATCCGGGAAGACATGAGGATGGTATGATGACCTCGAGCAAGTGAAGGCACAAGTGCGTGAGTGCGAAGCACACTAACATGCACACACATACACACACGCGCACACAAAGCAGGACAAAGAGTGAGAAGCAATGGAGTTCTTTAGATTACTTTCAAAAAGCTCATACAAGTTCAAATCAATTACAAGCTAACCTCAAAAATGAGCTCTCTAGCTCTATTTATAGTTTTTGACCAGGTTTTGGCCTTGTCCAGACCTAGTGTCCGGCCTAGTTAAAAATTAGGTTCTCTACCCTATTTGGAGGTTCAAACGGAGTCTAAAAAATGTGAAAACTGATAGGTAGGTACTTCTAAAGCTCCTCAAGCTCAAGGACTCCTTGGCTTGCACAAAATGGAGCTACAAAAATATGAAATGGTATTTACGATGTACCGTTTTTAGTGATGAAAATCACTATTTTTGTAGGGATTTCTTCTAACATTCTGACATACATTTCCTGGAGCTCCCTACTTGCTCCTTCTTCTTGTGTGCCCAACTCTTTGATGCATGAAAAATAAGTGGCCTACTTGCCAGATCTTCTTTGACTACTGTGTCTGCTTGTGCTTTCTCTTCGTTCCGACTCCCAACGTAGGCTTCCTTGTCTTGTGACTCCTTCAGTTCCTTGACTACTGCCAACAGTATGTATATATGTGAGTGTGTGTGTATATGTATGTGAGTGTGTATGTATATGTGTGTGTATGTATATGCATGTGTGTATGTAATATGTATGTGTATGCATGTGTATATATATGTATATATATATTATGTGTGTGTATGTGTGTATGCATGTGTATGTATGTATATGCATGTGTGTGTATGCATGTGCATGTGTATGCATGTGTGTGTATGTATATGCATATATGTGTGTATGTATATGCATGTGTGTATGTAATATGTAAGTGAGTTTGTGTGTATAGGTGTGAGTGTGTATGTATATATGTGAGTGTGTGTGTTTATGTATGTGAGTGTGTATGTATATGTGTGTATATGTATATGCATGTGTGTATGTAATATGTATGTGAGTGTATGTATATGTGTGTATGCATGCATGCATTTGCATGAATATGTGTATGTGAGTATGTAATATGTATGTGTGTGAATGTATGCATGCATATGTCTGCATATGTATATATGTATGTATGCATATGTTTGTGTCTGTATATATGTGAGTGTGTGTATATGTATGTGAGTATGTATGTATATGTGAGTGTGTTTGTATGTATGTGAGTGTGTGTGAATGTATGTATGTGTATGCATGTTTGTATATGTGTGTGTATGTATGCATGTGTATATGTGTGTGTATGTATGCATGTGTGTATATGTGTGTGTATGTATGCATGTGTGTATATGTGTATGTGTATGGTTGTGCACTGATTGAGCTAGGAGTAGATGTAGAGAAGGGTCGGCTTATCTTAGTCCATGAGGACCTCTAACCTTGGGAGTCTATGCCTCTCTGGCCATCCTTCATAGACTAAAGCCATCTACATGGCATGTGCCAAGGAGTGACATGTCTCCTTCCTCACCAAAGGTCTAACAATTTCTCTTAGTCCCAAGATGAACTTGTGGACCTAGAGAAACTAAGGGATAGTATCACGTACTTTAAGAAGTACCTCTTTGTACTTATCTGGGTACTCCTGAATGGTTTAATTCTTTTGTCTGATGAAGAACCAAGTATTTAGCACTCTAGACCTCTCATCAAGTGGTACAAAGTTATTGTAGAATAAGACTTTAAATTGTTCCCAAGTCATGGGCTCTTTCTTGTCTTGTTCTATCTTGCACCACCACCTATGGGTGACATCCATGAGTTTATAAGTGGCTTGCTGAATTTTATGCCTATCGTCCATGATATGGCATAAGTGGAAGCACTGTTCCCACTTTTTGAGCCACTGCTCAACAACATTAGTAGTCCTAGCACTAGTCGAGCGATGATATCTAGGCGGCTTAAGGTCCTTAAGCTACCATCCGGCCACTCTGACTAGTATGCTATCTCTAGGGACTTTTGGAGATTGATGCTTGCTTGGAGCATCTACCTCCATCCTTGAAAACTCAGTCTTAGGTGTCACTTCCTCTTTCTTGGGGCCACACATGTGCTCCAAGATGTCGTGAAGTGCATTCTCTAAATGTGCTATCCTAGCACTCATGCTCTTTATGGGGTCTGAAGTGTGCTCACACATGAGTGTATTAGTCTTAACTGCACTACATGCATTTCTCCAAAAAAATGGTGCTAGCATGCACAATATATACAAAGATACCAAAAGGGCACTACACGCCCTTGCAATAATCCTCGTGCTTGGGGCACAATATAAGAATAAGAACATTGCAAGTTCTTATATTTTCCTTGTCGTACTTGCAAAATCAAGTGCTAGCTATACCTGCAACAGTACGTTCACACAAAGTGTAGAGCTGAAAAAGCTTCTAACTAATCGTATACCATGTAAACCATGCAAAATGCTTGTCTTATGTGCACCATGATGCATGAAGAGAGTAAGAATGCATCAAAATTGACCAAAGAAATTATCTTAAGGTCCAAAATCTTGATATGCTGGTGTGTGTAGGTGTTGAGGATGATCCACACACACTCCTCTTGCTGCTCCAAGAGTTTCCCGATAATAATTATGTCAAAGAAGTGCTCGAATGGGGTTCTTGATGTCAAATAGCCAAGTTTGAAGCTCTGTATATGTTTGAAAGTGGATCCAAAAGGTAGCTTGCAATCATTAAATGGGAAGGGCTCTTAGTGCGGAATTCATACCAAGAAAAATCACTCAATTTGGAGTTGAAATGACCAAGATATGTCCAAATGCATGAAGGTCGATAGGCTAAGCATGGCCTTCTAAAGGAGCTTGAGCTATGGTTTATAAGAGAAAGAAAAATCTAATTTCCCTTCCTCTATGTTCTTCTTCAGCCATGAGCACGTGTGAGCTTGGGTTTTATCCCACATGAGCTGCAGTAACCGAAAAAGATGGCTATAAAAGAAGCCTCATACCTTGCTTATTCCCATCTAAGAGAGATGAAGAGGTAATGGAAGAGAAGCAACTCATACTAAGCACTCTTGCAAGCTCGCACACGCTCATGGTTGAAGAAGAACACAGAGAAAGAAAAATTGAATTTCCCTTCCTCTATGTTCTTCTTAAGCCATGAGCATGCGCGAGCTTGGGTTTTATCCCACATGAGCAATAGTAACAAGAAAAGATGGCTATAAAAGAAGCCTCATACCTTGCTTATTCCCATCTAAGAGAGGGGAATGGAAGAGAAGCGTCTTGTACTGAGCGCTCTCATGGATGTCCTCCATTTGTCTTCTCTTGAACTACATGCACGTGTTGCCTTTAAGGTGACATGCACCATTTGATGTTGTTTGTGATGTCCTTTGGACTCTCTCCCTCCCCTATTTTGCATAAAGAACTCTCTATCTATAGCTGCTCCGTAAATGGCACATTCTCATGAGCATGATGATGGTGCCTACACTTATTAGGTTTTTAGTGATAGTGGGAACATAGAGTATTGTGCTCAAAATATTTGTCTTGCCATTGGAAACTTTGACATTACCAATCTTCTCCACACTATGCTTTGTATCATACCTTGTTTGAACTTCATGTCTATGCTTTGGACTTTCCAAATCAGATAAGAGAGCTATCTTGCCTGCAACATGATTTAAACATCTTGAATCTATGTAGAATAAATGATCATCCTCTTTACCTTCCTTGTTGCCTAGATTCATCAAGAGCAATGAGTCTTCATGTTGTTGATCTTCAGAATAACTATTGTAGTCCCTTTTGTTATGGCCTCTATTGTTATTGTTGAAGTTGTGTCCACCTCTGCCTCTATTGCTGCCATATCCACCTCTTCTACTTCCTTTCTAGGTCTTCCCATTGGACCAACAAATGAGAGTGGTGTGGTTGGTCTTATCACAAATGGCACAAGGTTGAACATTTTGGCCTTTGTTCTTGTCATGCTTTGGTCCTTTCTTCTTCCCTTTCCACTTGCTCTTGCCTGCAAAGTTGGCTTGGGAAGTCTCCTCTTCATCTTCTTCCTTCTTCTTGCCTTTCAGCTTCTTGTCCTTCTTATCTGCATATAAAGCACTAGTTGAATTACCATGATAGGAATTAACTTCCTTTATGATATTGTTGGCCTTGGTGAAATATTGTCATTGCTTGTCACCTCTAATCCCATTGAGAATTGCCATGATGGCTTCTTCTTCAATCAGCTCTCCAATAGATGCCAATTTATCAGCAACCTCCTTGACCTTTGTAACAAACTCGATGATGGTTTGTTTTGGAATCTTCTTCATTTGGTTGAACTCATTCCAAAGATGGTTTTTCCTTGCCTTTGTACTAGCAGAAAAGAAAGTCTCTAGGGCATCTCAAGTCTCTTGAGATGTCTTGCATCCTCTAATATGTGGTAATAGAAAATCAGAGATAGAGTTGAATATGTATGGCCTTGCTTGAACATCCCCTGCACACCAAAGTGTGAGCCTATCTATTTCCTCTTGAGTAGGTCCTCCCTTGGATCTTGGAACAGGCATTGCTTCATCACCTAATACAATCCCATATAGGTTTCTTCCTTGCAAATAAGCCTCCATTCTAATTTTCCAAGTAGCATAATTCTATGCATCAAGCTTCTCAATCATTGATGGAAAGCCATCTCCCATCTTGAAGCTTCTTTGATACCATTGAAAGAAAAGTTGGAGAAGCTTGGAGAGGCTTGGAAAGATGAGTTATCAAGTCGTGAAGTTGGTCTAGCAAATCAGCATTGGACTAGCCCTAGATCTTTGGATATGTAAAATAGACCTTGTGAGATTGTGGTTGGTGCAATAAAACCCAATAGGTACTTTGGAACATCAACAAGAACAAGTTGATGGAAAATAGATAACTTGCACCATGACTAGCTCATAAGAACCTTCTAAAAATGGATGGAAGTTATGACTTCAAACAGTGAGAACAGTCAACACAGTGACAATTGGAAAACTTCCTCTTGGGGGAGTGTCATGCATAGGGTTGGATTGCTATAATGCATAAAATCCCTAACTTATATGAACTATAAAAGGAGCAATCACCTGAACTGGTGTCATCTTGAAAATTTTCGGCAATTGCAGAGAATGACCCCGATACTGAAAATCTTCAATATCTCTGAACATAATGAAATAAATGATAAAAAAATTGGTCTATATAAAGTAGACCGTAATACCTCTTGAATGAGTGTTTAAGCACTGGATTTGGAGCTTTGTAGAGAGAGCAGCACTCTCTGCAAGTTGACTAAGTCTAAGGAAGAAAGAGCAATGAACTGAAGTGGCACCAAGCAATGAACAAGAAGTATATGTATTGCTTCAAATCATCATGCTACTTAGTGTACAAATGTTGTGGAGTCTTTATATAGACTCTTGAGTACATGGCCGCGCCTTCTCTTCATCAATTTGGATTCGGATTTAGGCAGATTTGTTAGTTTAAATTGATTGGCATCTTTTCCTAGAATCTAGGAAAAGGGAAATCTGAAATCACATCTACCTTTTGATTGATTGATTGAGAATCAATCCCAAGCACTTCTAACTCATGGCTTCTAGGCATTTTACTTTTCCCTTTTACAAAGATAAATGCTTTCCAACTTACATAAGAGGGTGATCCTATGATGAAACTCTCAATACAACAAATGAATGTAAAGAAAACTCTACAAGGAGTATATGTGGCATCATTCCAATGATGAGTTTGATGAAGATCATGTCCACCTCAAGCATAATGAAAGATTGTTGTTCGAACAAAAACTATGCCAAAATGGTTGGTGCAGACTTTGCGTGATAGCAAACTAGATGCACCTCTGTCATATCATACTCGTTTAGGCTCTCGTAGTGCTTCTTTTGCATCATATTGCTATGCTATGGCTACCTCAATTCTTTGTAATGAGAATGAGCTAGTTTCCTTTGATGAAACACAAAATTAAAGAAATTGGATGGCTACTATGCAACTAGAATATGATGCTATCATGAAGAATGGTACCTTGTCTTTATGTGACTTCCCCCTTGGCAAGAAGGCCATTGGCACTAAGTGGATATACAAGTTGACACGTACGCGTGATCGAATAATTGACAGGTATAAGACGAGGCTTGTTGCAAAGGGTTATGCTCAAGAAAGAGGCATTGATTTTGATGAGATCTTTGCTCCTACATGCTAAATGACTACTATTCATAGCATCTGTGCACTTGCAGCTCATCATGCTTGGAATATACATCAGTTGGACATTAAGACAAAATTTCTAAATGGTGACTTGCATGAAGAAGTGTATGTAGCTTTTTATCAAACAAAATATATTGATATATCATTGTAGCATTTTGGCCTTGAAGACTGTAAACATAATGCCACTCCTATGGAGACACGTTTATGGTTGAGTCTCCATGATGTTGGAGATGCATTTGATGTTGTTCTCTATCAGCAGGCTATTGGATGCTTGATTTACTTATGCATTACTCAACCAGATATTAAGTTTGTTGCCTCATAGATGAGCAGGTTTATGCATTGCCTATGTGTCAAGCATTGGCAAGTGGTTAGGCACATCTTTTGCTACTTGAGTGGTACCCGACTACTTGGATTATTTTATCACAAGGGGGGATCACTACCACCATATTTACATGCTTTTTTTACTTTGATTGGGGTGGTTGCTATGACACTTGTGTGTCCATTAGTGTCTTTTGCTTCATGATTGGTATCTCATGTATATCTTGGTTGAGCAAGAAGCATCCTATTGTGGCCACTTCTAGTTGTGAGACTGATTATATGGTAGCTTCCATAGCAACTGTTGAGTGTGTGTGGCTCAGATGGCTTATGGCTGATGTGGGTGTTGGTCAATCTTCTGCCACAACCATCTTCACTGAAAGTTTGAGCGCATTGGTAGTTGTGAGGAACCCTATGTTCCATGCTTGCACTAAGAACATTGAGGTGCACTATAATTTATGTTAGGGAGAGGTTCTCTACTGGGGAGATCACTTTGGCATATGTGCCCACACTTGAGAACATTGCAGACCTTTTCACAAAGGCTCTTCCTAGGGAGAAGTTTGAAGCTTTGTGCAAAGCTTTAGGGTTACTTTCTTTTGTGGATTGATTACACATGGCTTGGCACTTCCTTATACATGAGTGTCAGCTCCTTGTTCACTGCATAACTCATAGGGGGTATTTTTTTATATATTTAGGTAGTGATGTGTGTGAACACACTAGGACTCTCGTGGCACTTTTTTCCCTCCTTAGGAAGGCTTTTTCCCCCCGGCCTGTATATAGAACTATTACCCTAATGGGTTACTTATCTTTGTACATTCTCTTGGTAATACATCCAATATTGTGTGTTGTGTGTTGATATATTTAGGTAGTGATGTGTGTGAATTCACTAGGACTACCAAGGCACTTTTTTCCCTCTTTAGGAGTTTTTTTCCCCTGGCTTGTATATTCGCCTATTACCCTCGCGAGTATCTCATCTTTGTACATTCTAGTGGTAATACATTCACTATTGTGTGTTGTACTCCAAGCTTCTTCTTCTTCCTTGTGCTATTCGCATGCTTCCACAGACCTCGAACTCCAACAATTGGTATCAGAGCAGGTCGCCACTTCATCTAGGGCATCATCGACACCCTTCGGCTCATAGTCTCAGAATCGCACAAAATTTAGTGAGCATACTCAGGGTGATTAGGAGATCAAAACATCTTCTCTTTGTGGTGTCAAAATCGTGATCTGAGCTTGTTTCGGCCTCTAAATGTACTATCATAGTGCTTGTGAATGCTATTTTGTCTTTTTGTGCCAAAGATATATACAAGTTCAGTTCACCAGTATAAGCACCTCAACGTCTGCTACAAGTTTAGTAGAACTCGACAGGGTAGTTCATTCAACTTTTTTGAGATACAGCCAATTTTCTACATCAAGGTATTTTACTCAGTGGTCATGGCTGAAAGCAGTGATGTATTCTGTATGTTGGTTGTTGAGGATAAGTTGGATGGTACCAACTACCCATTATGGGCTTATATGATGCATCATGTATTGGTCAAAAAAGGACTATGGAATATTGTGCAAGGTGTTGAAAAACATCCTATTAAACCTACAAAATATAGGTATTGAAGCTGATACAAATGGCGTCGAAGATGGTGATAAAATGATCATGTCATAAAGAATTGTCCAAAATTGGCTGCAAAAGAGGCAAAGAAAAAAGAGGCTGAAATGGTTGTTGCAGAGGCCTTTGCACTGAAAATAGAGTGTGCTAATCTAGTGCAGAATGAAGAATGGGCGTTTACTATTGTTTGCAATTTTGACCCATCTTCTCCTAAATAGTGTATGTCTACAATAGACTCAGATGCTTGGTACTTTGATACTGGGGAAACCAAACATATTACCTCGTAGCATAGTTTCTTCACTTCACTCGAGCTTGCCCCTATAGGGAATACTATCACATGCGCCAAAAACTCCTCTTATCCTGTCATGGGAGTTGGTAATATCATTCTCACTATTATTGATGGTAGTTATTTTACATTTCCAAATGCTTTATTTGTGCCAGGGATCAAGAAGAATCTGTTATCACTTTCAGCTTTAGCCAAGATTGGCTTGGTTGTGAAATTTGTTGATGACAGATGTACAGTTCATGGTCTGTCAAATGGCAATGTGATTATTGCTTCACGCATTTTATATCATGGGCTGTATAAGCTCATACACTATAAAAAATGTGTGAATGATTTGGCATGTGAAGTACATGATTCTTAGGCTATGTCAGTTGCAAAGCTTTGGCATGCACGCTTTGGTCATCTCAATTTAGCTAGTTTTCTACGCCTATAGAAATATGAAATGGTTTCCTCTTTTCCCATACTTGAGGCACCTGGTAAACATGTTTGTGAAGGCTATATTTTGGGCAAAAAGTAGCATTACTCCTTTCCAAAAGATGGTTCAATTCGAGCTACTAAAAAATTGTAGCTTGTTCATAGTGATGTTTGTGCTCCTATGCAGACACCCTCTTTTGGAAACTATCTTTACTTCATGACTTTCATCGATGATTTTTCTAGGCATGCATGGGTATATCCATTGAAAGCAAAGTCCGAAGTGTTTATGTGATTCAAACAATTTTTGGTTTTGGATGAACATCTATCAGCATGTAAAATGGGCACCCTCCATTTTGATCGAGGGGGGAATATATGTCCTCTGACTTTAATGCATTTGTGGCTGAACATGGAATAAAAGATCAGTGTACAGTGCCATATACACCTCAACATAATGGAATTGCTGAATGGAAGAATAGGTCACTCATGGAGATGGCAAGGTGTATGGTCAAGAGTCAGGTTGTACCACATAGTTTCTAGCTTGAGGTTGTCATGTGTGCAACATATGTACTTAACGGGTGTCCCACTAAAGCATTGTAGTCTATCACTCCATATGAGGCTTGGCATGGTCACAAGCCATCTCGTGCACCTGCGCGTTTTTGGTTGTCGGGCATATGCACTAGTACCTAAACAACATTGCAAGAAATTGGATGATAAAGCATTAAAATGTATTTTTGTTGGGTATAGTTCTGAAAGCAAAGACTATCCTCTGTGTCATCCACATACTAAACGCATTTTGGTTAGCCGTGGTGTTTTTGTGGAAGATGTTATTCAGCCATTACTTTCATGTACTAAGGAGACATCTGTTAGCTCCAAAGACATCTATAACACTTTGTTGCCTCTTTTTACATGTGGATGGTCTAGTCCTGGTCCTTATGAGGCAACTTCTCTACCTTTACAAGTTTCATGTGATGATGTAGATCATTCCATTTCTGATGCAGATTTACATGATGCACTTGTTGATGAGAGAGCTGATATTGAGGAGGCAAAAACTATGCCAAAATGGATGGTGTAGACTTTGTGTGATAGCAAATTAGATGCACCTCTGTCATATCATACTGGTTTAGGCTCTCATAGTGCCTCTTTTGCATCAGATTTCCATGCTATTGCTGCCTCTAGTCTCTATGATGAGAATGAGCCTGTTTTGTTTGATGAATCACAAAATTCTAAAAATTGGATGGTTGCTATGCAATCTGAATATGATGCTATAATGGGAAATGGTACATGGTTTTTATGTGACTTGCCTCTGGCAAGAAGGCCATTGGCACTATGTTGGTATACAAGTTGAAGCGTAAGCATGATGTTATAGTTGAAAAGTATAAGGTTAGGCTTGTTGCAAAGGGTTATGCTCAGGAAAGAGGCATTGAATTTGATGAGAACTTAGCTCCTACTTGTCGAATGACTACTGTTCGTAGCATGTGTGCACTTGCACCTCATCATGGTTGGAATGTACATCAGTTGGACATCAAAAGTGCATTTCTAAATGGGGACTTACATAAAGAAGTGTATGTTTCTCAGCCTCGTGGCTTTGTGTAGAAAGGGCATGAAAACCAAGTGTGCAAGTTGAAGAAGGAATTATATGGTTTAAAGCAAGCACCATGTGCTTGGTATGAAAAGATATGTGCCTATCTAATTGCACATGGTTTTGAGAACAACCCAACTGAAAGCACCTTGTATGTTAAGCATGCTAATGATGTGCTTCTGATCATTGTTGTGTATATTGATGACATGTTGTTCACTGATCCTCATGAGAAGCATATTGCTTATTTTAAGGCTGATCTGCATGCCTCATTTGAGATGTCTGATTTGGGGCATTTGCATCACTATTTGGGTATTCAGTTTATACAAGTTGATGGTGGAATGGCTTTGTGTCAAATGAAATATATTGACACACTATTGTAGCTTTTTGGCCTTGAAGATTGCAAACCTATTTCCATTCCTATGGTGACAAGTTTACGATTGAGTCTTCATGATGCTAGAGATGCATTTGATGTTATTCTCTATCAGAAGGTTGTTGGATGCTTGATTTACTTATGCATTACGCGGTCAGATATTCAGTTTGTTGTCTCATAGATGAGCAAGTTTATGCATTGCGCAGGTGTCAAGCATTGGCAGGCAGTTAAGCACACCTTTCACTACTTGAGCGGTATGCATCTGCTTGGATTGTTTTCTCCCAAGGGGGGATCACTACTGCTAGATTTATATTTCTCACTCTAATAGGGCTAGTTTCTATGACACTCCTGTGTCTAGTAGTGGATTTTGCTTCATGGTTGGTAGCTTATGTATATCTTGTTTGACCAAGAAGAAGCCTACTATGGCCACTTCTAGTTATGGGGCTGAGTATAGGGCAGCTTTCACTTGAGTATGTGTGGCTCAAATGTCTTATGGCTGATTTGGGTGTTGGCCAATCTTCTTCCATCATCATCTTCACTGATAGGCAGAGGGCATTCACAATTGCGAGGAACCCTATGTTCCATGCTCACACTAAGAACATTGAGGTGCATTATCATTATCTTAGGGAGAGGTTCTCTGCTAGAGAGATCAGCTTGGCATATGTGCCAGCACATGAGAATATTGCAGACCTTTTCATGAAGGCTCTACCTAGGGAGACGTTTGAAGATTTTCGCAAAGCTTTGGGCTTACTTCCTTTTGTGGATTGATTCCACATAGCTTGGCATTTCCTTATACATGAGTTCCAGCTCTTTGTTCACCGCATCACTCCTAGGGGGGATTTGTTGATATATTTAGATAGTGATGTGTGTGAACACACTAGGACCACCGAGGCACTTTTTCCCTCTTTAGGAGGTTTTTTTCCCCTGGCTTGTATATTCACCTATTACCATAATAGGTCTCTCATCTTTGTACATTCTAGTGTTAATACATTCAGTATTGTGTGTTGTGCTCCAAGCTTCTTCTTCTTTCTTGTGCTGTTCGCATGCTTTCGCACACCTCGAACCCCAACATTGTGCTCCAAGTTTCTTCTTCTTCCTTGTGCTATTCGTGTGCTTTTGCAGACCTCAAACTCTAATAAAAGATTCTTCCCATCTTTTGGGAGATATCATATGCCACAATTTGATGTCAGACTTCCTTCTACATAGTAGGCCACCATTAATCCAGACTGCATGAGTTTCTTGGCTATCAATTCTACAGTTAAATGTCCTCTTGCAGGTTGTTCATGTGCTTCTTGAACCATGGCTACTATGTCATGAGGTTGCACATATCTAATCCATGTTGCTATAATTTGTTTTTTATATAATTTCCCAAGTAATATTCTAAAATGTTGGTTGTGTATGGCTGACTTTTGCTTTTGCACCTTGCTTAAATTTAACATATAGACCCACATTGTAAAAATTAAAACACTAATTTGTACCAAATATGACCGTTCATCAACTCAATATTGAATGGTTCTACATTAGGTTGAATGGGGTTGGTGGATTAGTAGGGATTTTTGTTGATATATTTAGGTAGTGATGTGTGAACACACTAGGATAGTCGGGGCACTTTTTTCCCTCCTTCAGAGGTTTTTGTTCCCCGGCGTGCATATATGCCTATTGCCCTAATGGGCTACTTATCTTTGTATATTCTCTAGTAATACATTTAGTATTGTGTGTTGTGTTCCAAGCTTCTTCTTCTTCCTTATGCTGTTCGTGTGCTTCCATAGATGTCTGGTATCAGAGCAGGTCATCGCTTCATCTAGGGCGTCATCGACACTCCTGTGGTTGCAGTCTCAAAATCGTGCAAATTTTGGTGAGCAAACTCAAGGTGTTTCAGAGATCAACACACCTTTACTCTGTGGTGCCAAAATCGCGATCTAAGCTCGTTTCTGCCTCCGAACGCACTATCATAGTGCTTGTGCAGGCTATTTTGTCTTTTTGTGCCAAAGGTACATACTAGTTTTGGTTTGTCAGTATAAGCATCTCAAAGTCTGCTACAAGTTTAGCAGAATTTGTCTAGGTAGTTCTGTTCAACTTTTTGAGGTACAATCAATTTTTTGCATCAAGGTATTTTAGTCATCGGCCATGGCTGAAAGCAGTGATGTATTCCGTATGTTGGCTATTGAAGATAACTTGGGTGGTACCAACTACCCGTTATGGGCTTATTGTTGGAGTTAGACATCTGTGGAAGCACACGAACAACGAAGCAAAGCAAAAGAGGAGCTACAAAACAAGAAGGAGCTTCACAAACGCAAGAGCAAAGGACTATAACTATTTGAGGTAACTCTCAAAGTCTTTGATACTCTTCAATGGCTGACTTGGGTCAACAAGTAGAGAAGTTGGACAAGGATAACTATCCCGTGTGGAAGTTTAGAATGACCAACTACCTAATGGGCAAAGGCTTATGGGGTATTGTGAGCGGCAATGATACTCAACCTCAAATCAATCAAGCTATGGCCACCGAAGTCCAAAGGAGGCAAGCAAAAGAATGGGAAGAGAGGAATAGGAGAGTCATGTTCCTCATTTTGCAAGTCATTACTAATGCCATGGTAGGTCATATTCAACATCTAGAGAAAGCTAGGGATGCTTGGGAAGCTCTTGAAAGGATGTATTCAACAAATACCAAAGCTAGGAAACTTCAACTCAAGAATGAGTTGAACACAATCAAGAAAAGTTCGAGTCAATCCATAGCTGAATATACTTTGAAGATTAAGGAGCTAAGCGATGCTTTAGCTTCTATTGGCACAACGGTTGAAGACGAAGATCTTGTGTGTTATACTCTCAATGGCTTGAGAGAAGATGAAAGATGGAAGCCTTTTATAACTTCCATTAACTTGAAAGATGTATATTGTTTTTGGATGTGTTTGCTTTGTTCACATTCCACAAGAAGTTAGAACAAAGATGGAACCAAGATCAGAAAAATGCATTTTCATCGGCTACTTGACGGAGCAAAAAGGATACAAGTGTTACAACCCTAGAACAAAGGAATTAAGAGTCTCGCGAGATGTGGTCTTTGATGAACTAAGACCATGGTATGAAGATAAAGGAAAGGAAAAGATTCTTGAAGAAGATTGTGATGATCATGCAGGAACAAATCAAAGAGAAGTTCAACAATCAAGCATAAAGGCTTCAGGTCCAGAGGCATCTACATCAAATGAAGAATGTTCAACAAGGAGGGGGAGCCATTCTTTGTCTCCAAATTCAGCTCATAGTAGAGCCAAAGATGCAAGTGCTACTCCAAACAGTGAGGTAGATGCAAGTGAAGAAGAATATGAAGAGGTAATCACTCCGATGGTAAAGCTAAATAGGTTAAAGAAGCAACTCTCTAAAGGCAATGAAAGAAGATCTTCAAGGACAAGGTATCCAACTCAAAGGTTGAGTTATGATAGTTTTATGGCGACACATTTTGCATACATGATGCAGGTTATCAAAGACAAAGAGCCTGAGACATATGAAGAAGCTTGCACACAAAAGGAATGGAAGCAAGCTATGAAAGAGGAGATCAAAGCTCTCAAAGATAATCACACATGGGAGCTAGTGCCAAAGAAAGAAGGTATGAAGATTGTTCCAAACAAATGGATGTTTAAAGTAAAGAGGAATGCTGATGGTTCACTGGCTAGATATAAAGCTAGATTAGTTGCCAAAGGATTTAAACAAACACAAGGCATAGATTATGATGAAGTTTTCAGCCCCGTTGCAAAGATGGGAACTATCTGAACCTTAATAGCAATTAGTGCTTCAAGGAGATGGCCATTATATCAACTCGACATAAAAAATGCTTTTCTTAATGGAGAACTACAAGAAGAGGTATACATGAGTCAACCGATTGGATTTGAAGATGAAAACCATCCAGATTTTGTTTGCAGGTTGAAGAAGGCACTTTATGGCTTGAAGCAAGCACCAAGAGCATGGAATCAGAGATTGGTAGAGTATCTAACTAAGTGTGGATACAACCCAAGTAGTGCAGATCCTTCGTTGTACATGAAGAAGGAAGAAAATAGAGAGGTATATATTTGCATATACGTCGATGACCTCATCATAACAGGAAATGATGTTACAGGGATTAAAGATATCAAAAGGAAGCTTGGTAAGGAGTTTAAAATTTCAGATCTTGGAGAGCTGAAATATTTTTAGGAATTGAAGTTGTTTATGGAAAGAGTGGCATCTACTTGATGCAAAGGAAATACTTGTTGGATGTTCTTTTCAGATTTGGAATGAGTGAATGCAAACCACTCACTCAACCCATGGACACAAATACCAAGATTTGTTCAAATGATGGAGAACCATTGGAAGATGTAACGACATACAGAAGCATTGTAGGATCATTGATCTATGCAAACATTACAAGACCTGATTTGTCTTATGTTGTTGGTGTACTTTCTCAGTTTATGCAAGCCCCGACAAGTGAACACTTAAATTCAGCCAAGAGAGTGTTGAGATACATAAAGCATACAGTTAATCATTGTTTGTTTTACAAGTTTGATGAAGAATTGCAGGTCAAAGGCTTTAGTGATGCTGATTGGGCAGGCTCAAAGGAAGATAGAAGATCAACCTCAGGTTATGTGTTCATGATAGGAAGAAAACCTATCACGTGGAGCTCAAAGAAACAACCTACTGTTGCACTTTCATCTATGGAGGCTGAATATAGAGGATTAGCTTTTGCCACATGTGAAGCAATGTGGATTAAAAAGCTTTTGGCTGATCTTGGAGTGCAAGTTGGAACCATCCCTATATACGGTGATAACATGTCAAGTATTTACTTGGCAAGCAATCCTATGTTTCATGCAAGGAGCAAGCACATAGAGGTCCACTACCACTATGTAAGGGAGAAGGTGCTGAGCAAAGATGTGGAGGTAAAGTTCATCAGAACCAAAGAGCAGGTTGCAGATATGTTTACAAAGTTCTTAGATGCTTCTAAACTCAAAGGTTTCAAGGATGCGATAAATTTGAAGGACATGGATGAAGATAACTCCCAAATGAGCTTGAGGGGGAGTGTTGAAGATAAATGTACAAGCTCATTTTCATATGAGCCATGCTTGGATAAATTTACCAACTATAAAGATAAAGAAAAAAGTGGAGGAAAAAAGAAAAAAATAATAAAAGAAAAAGTCTAGTCAAAATTCATGATGAGTAAGAGATACAATATCTTGCCTTGTAGTTAGTAGCATGTAGTGGAGAAAGTTGTGAGTTAAGAAGGAGGCACAAACTTCTTCACATGCTCATTGGTTATAAAAGTGAAGTGGGAGCACATTCAAAACAAGGAGAGAAAGAGGCAAGAGCTCCCAGTAGTCGGATCTAGCCATTTTGTCATTTTGGTTTTCCCTTAGACTCCTTCTAGTTGCACGCCAGTTTGTACACAGCTCTGTTGCAGAGCTCATATCTCAGTGCATAAGTAACCATTTTGTGCGTTTAAACATTCATTGGAAAGCTTATCTCATTCACTTTCTACATATCAAATATATCTTTGAAAGCTTATTTAGTTTGGGAGATATCAGTGAAAGAGTGAAGTCTAGTTTTTTAGTATACCTGTGTAGATAAGTAGTCTATTTTGATTGGTTCAGTTTCCTGACCAAAACATATCCAAATTGCGTGATTTTTGTCTTCTTGGAAAGCCCTTGGCATTTACTTTTACTGTCTTAAATATCTCATTCAGATCATTCATATTCTATGAGATATCTATCAGAGAGTAAAGTCCAGTTTTATAGTGTACTTATGTGTGCAGAAGGTCTATCTTGATGAGTTGAGTTTCCTAATCAAAACTCATGCAAATTACTTGACTTTTAGGTTGTTAGAAAGCTATTTGTGTCTACTTTCTCTGTACTAAATAGTTTTCTCAAAGGATATATATTCAGAGGGCTATCAGTCCGAGAGTGAAGCTCAGTTCTTTAGCATACTTGTGTGGACAGGTAGTTCATCTTTGATAGTTGTGTTTCCTAATCAAAACTTGTCCAAATTAAGTCATTTATAGCTTGTTAGAAAGCTCTCTTTGTCTACTTTGATTGACTAAAGCATAAAGTCCATTTGAGTTTTGTGTTGAGAGCAGCAAGCTATCTAAGGTGCAGATGTTTGTCCAAGTGCTGGACATACAAGGGTTCACTACACACTTCCGTTGCGCATAGGAGAACTCATTCTCCACACCAATGCGCTCTGAGTGTCTGTGAAGATGGTGGTGGCAAAAGCCTGACCAACACCAAAATCAGCCATAAGGCGTCTGTGCCACACACACTCAACAGTCGCTGTGAAAGCTTCCCTATACTCAGCCTCATAGCTGGAAGTGGCCACAGTAGGCTTCTTCTTGCTCAACCAAGATATACATGAGCTACCAAGCATGAAGCAAAAGCCACTAGTGGACACACGAGTATCATAGCAACCATCCCAATCAGATTCAGAAAAATCATGCAAATCTGGCGGTAGTGATCCCCCCTTGGGATAAAACAACCCAAGTATCCGAGTACCACTCAAATAGCGGAATATGCGCTTAACTGCCTCCCAATGCTTGACTCCTAGGCAATGCATAAACCTGCCAATGCTTGACTCATAGGCAATGCATAAACCTGCTCATCTGTGAGACAACAAACTGAATATCTGGCCGAGTAATGCATAAGTAAATCAAGCATCCAACAACCTCCTGATAGAGAACAACATCAAATGCATCTTCAGCATCATGAAGACTCAATCATAAACGTGTCTCCATAGGAGTGGCAATAGGCTTACACTGCAATAATGTGTCAAAATATTTCGTTTGACACAAAGCCATTCCACCATCAACTTGCATAAACTCAATGCCCGAATAGTGATGCAAATGCCCCAAGTTAGACACCTCAAATGAGGCATGCAAATCAGCCTTAAAATCAGCAATATGCTTCTCAATAGGACCAGTGAGCAGCATGTCGTCAACATAGACAACAATGATCAGAAGCACATCATTAGCACGCTTAGCATATAAGGTGCTTTCAGTTGGACTATTCTATAAACCATGTGCAATCAGATAGGCATGTATCTTCTCATACCAAGCACGTGGTGCTTGCTTTAAACCATATAACGCCTTATTTAACCTGCACACCCGGTTTTCATGCCCTTTCTGCACAAATCCATGGGGTTGAAAAACATCCACTTCTTCATGCAAGTCACCATTCAGAAATGTTGTTTTAATGTCGAACTGATGTACATTCCAACCCTGATGAGATGCAAGTGCACAGATGCTCCGAACAGTAGTCATACGGCATGTAGGTGCAAAGGTCTCATCAAAATCAATGCCTCTTTCCTGTGCATAACCCTTTGCAACAAGCCTAGCCTTATACCTGTCAACTCTACCATCCGTTTACGCTTCAGCTTGTATACACACTTAGTGACAATGGCATCATATTCAGATTGCATAACAGCCATCCAATTTTTTGACTTTTGTGCTTCATCAAATGAAACAGGCTCATTCTCATCACAGAGACTAGACGCAACCATAGCATAGCAACTTGATGCAAAAAATGCACTATGAGAGCCTGAACGAGTACAATATGACAGAGGTGCATCTAATTTGCTGTCACGCAAAGCCTACACTAGCCATTTTGCCATAGTTTTTGCCTGCTCAATATCAGCTCTCTCATCAACTAGTGCATCATGTAAATCTGCATGAGAAATGGAATGATCTGCATCATCACATGAAACCTACAAAGCCTGAGAAGTTGCCTCATTGTGACAAGCACTAGATTGTCCACTTGTAAAAAGAGGCAGCAAAGTATCATACATGTCTTTGGAGCTAACAGATGTCTCCTTAGTATATGAAAGCAATGGCTGAATAGCATCTTCCACAAAAACAACATCACGACTAACCAGAATGCATTTAGTCTGTGGATGATACAGAGGATAGCCTTTACTTTCAGAACTATAACCAACAAAAATACATTTTACTGCTTTATCATCCAACTTTCTACGATGTTGTTCAGGCACTAATGCATATGCCAGACAACCAAAAACACGCAGATGAGCAACAGATGGGTTGGGATCATGCCAAGCCTCATATGGAGTGATAGGCTGCAATGCTTTAGTGGGACACCTATTTAGTACATATGCTGCATACATGATAGCCTCAAGCTAGAAACTATGTGGTAAAGCCTGACTCTTGACCATACACCTCGCCATCTCCATGAGTGACCTGTTCTTTCGTTCAGCAACTCCATTCTATCGAGGTGTATACGACACTGTACATAGGTGTTTTATTCCATGTTCAGCCAAAAATGCATTAAAATCGAAAGACATATATTCCCCCCCTCGATCAGAACGCAGGGTGCCCATTTTACATGCTGATAGATTTTCAGCCAAAACCAAAAACTGTTTGAAGCACATGAATGTTTCAGACTTTTCCTTCAATGGATATTCCCATGCATGCCTGGAGAAATCATCGATGCAAGTCACAAAGTAAAGATAATTCCCAAAAGAAGGTGTCTGCATAGGACCTCAGACATCACTATGTACAAGCGGCAATTTTTGAGTAGCCTGAAGTGAACCATCTTTTGGAAAGGATGAACGCTGCATTTTGCCCAAAATACAGCCTTCACAAACATGTTTTCTAGGTGCCCCAAGTTTGGGCAAAGAGGACACCATTTCAGATTTTTTGCAAGCATAGCAAACTAGCAAAATTTAGATGACCAAAGCGTGCATGCCAAAGCTTTGCATTTGATATAGCTTGAGAATCATTTACTGCACATGCCAAATCATTTACAGATCTTTCATAGTCTATGAGCTTATACAGCCCATGACATAAAATGCCAGAAGCAATAATCACATCGACATTTGACAGATCATGAATTGTACACCTGTCATCAATAAATTTCACAACCAAGCCAATCTTGGCTAATGCAGAAAATGATAATAGGTTCTTCTTGATCCTTGTCATAAATAAAGCATCTGAAAAAGTGAAAGAACTACCATCCGTAGTAGTCACAATGATCTTACCAACTCCCATAACAGGATAAGAGGAGTTGTTTGCGCATATAACAGTATTCCCTGTAGGGACAGGCTCAAGTGAAGAGAAGAAACTGCGCTGCGAGGTAATATGTTTGGTCGCCCCATTGTCAAAATACCAAACATCTGAGTCTACTACAGACATGCACTGCTCATGAGAAGATGGGTCAAAACTACAGACAGTAGTAAACACCCATTCTTCTTCCTGCAAAAGATTAGCAGACTCTGTTTTTGGTGTAGAGGCCTCTGCAACAACCATTCCAGCCTCTTTCTTCTTTGCCTCTTTAGTAGCCAGTTTTGGACAGTTATTTATGATATGATCATTCCCTTTACAATACTTACAAAATAATTTCTGCTTTTATGATTTCTTCTCATCTTTATCTTCCTTCTTTGAATGTGCAGAATTAGCAGATTTCTGCTTACTAGTCGAAGAGCTCCATTTTCCTTTGCCCTTCTGACTGGCCAATAAAGCTTGATCTGCAACTCGCATAATGGACCTGTTCTGCCTAGATTGATCTTCCTGCAATAGAACAGAGACTAACTCCTCAAATGATAAGGCATTTGGATTGCCTTTCATCATCAGCCGAAGAGTAGAAGCAAAACTCTAATATGAATCAGGAAGACCATTCAGAACGGTCTGCACAAGTGAGCTATCTGGTATAACCTCATCAGTAGAAATAATTTGTTCCTTCAAGTCTTTGATCTTCATTAAGAAACTGTCCATAGAATCACCTTCATTCATGTTGTGAGGAATAATGACACGTTTGATAGACAAAGCTATCAATGCATGTGTCTGGGCTTTTCTGCCATCCCAACGAAACTGCTCTATAGTAGGTGAAGCAGAAATTGCAGCACGAATAGGAATATGCAGAATATCATCATCTTCGACACCTTCTGCATCAGCTTCAGTACCTGTAGTTGTAACAGTTGCAGGTGTGATAGGATGTCTTTCGACACCCTGCACAATGTTCCACAGTCCTTTTGCAACCAATACATGTCGCATCATATAAGCCCATAATGGGTAGTTGGTACCATCCAACTTATCCTCAACAGCCAACATACGGAATACATCACTGCTTTCAGCCATGGCCAGTGACTAAAATACCTTGATGCAAAAAAATGATTGTATCTCAAAAAGTTGAACAAAACTGCCCAGACAAATTCTGCTAGACCTGTAGTAGACTTTGAGACGCTTATATTGGCGAATAGAAACTGGTATATACCTTTGGCACAAAAAGATGAAATAGCCTGCACAAGCGCTGTGATAGTGCATTCGGAGGCCGAAATGAGCTCAGATCGTGATTTCGGCACCATAGAGCAAAGTCGTTTTGATCTCGAAAACACACTGAGTATGCTCACCAAAATTCATGTGATTCTGAGACTACAAACAGAGGAGTGTCGACGGTGCCCTAGATGAAGCGACGACTTGCACTGATACCAATTGTTGGAGTTAGACGTCTATGGAAGCACGCGAACAGCACAAGGAAGAAGAAGAAGCTTGGAGCACAACACACAATACTGAATGTATTACTAGAGAATGTACAAAGATAAGTAGCCCATTAGGGCAATAGGCATATATACAAGCCAGGGGAAAAAACTCTCCTAAAGATAGAAAAAAGTGCCCCGGCGGTCCTAGTGTGTTCACACACATCACTACCTAAATATATCAACACTTATATGATGCGAGATGTATTGGTTGCAAAAGGAGTGTGGAATATTGTGCAGGGTGTTGAAAGATGTCCTGTTATACCTACGAATATAGGTACTGCAAATACAGGTGCTAGAGATGATCGAGATGGTGTCGAAGATGATGATATTCTATAGATTCCTATTCGTGTTGCAGTTTTTGCTGTATCTATTGTAGAGCAGATTCGTTGGGATGGTAGAGATGCTTATGCATATGCATTGATAGGTTTGTCTTTCAAACGTGCCATTACTCCTCACATTCGCTCTTGCAGAACAACTAAGGATGCTTGGGATACACTTACCACATTGTACCAAGCTAGGAATGAGGCTCATGTTGCTTACCTCCGAAAATAGTTGGAGAGTGAGCACATGAATGAAGGTGATTCTATGGACAGTTTTGTAACAAAGATCAAAGACTTGAAGGAATAGTTGATTTCTATTGATGAAGTTATACCAGATAGCTCACTTGTGTAGACCGTTCTGAATGGTCTTCTTGATTCATATCAGAGTTTTGCTTCTACTCTTCGATTGATGATGAAAGGCAATCCAAATGCCTTGTCATTTCAGGAGTTAGTCTTTGCTGTTGCAGGAAGATTAGTCGAGGCAGAACAAGTCCATTATGCATGTTGCAGATCAAGCTTTCCTGGCTAGTTAGAAGGGCAAATGAAAAGATCTTCAAGCAGTAAGCAGAAATCTTCTAATTTTGCACAATCGAAGAAGGAAGACAAAGATGAGAAGAAATTAGAAAAGCAGAAATTGTTTTGCAAGTATTGTAAAGAAAATGATCACATCATAAAGAACTGTCCTAAATTGGCTGCAAAAGAGCCAAAGAAAAAAGAGGTTGGAATGGTTGTTGCAGATGCCTCTACTCCAAAAATAGAGTCTGCTAACCTTGTGCAGGATGAAGAATGGATGTTTACTACTATTTGTAGTTTTGACCCATCTTCTCATGAGCAGTGTAGGGAGAAGCTTGAAGCTTTTTGCAAAGCTTTGGGCTTACTTCCTTTTGAGGATTGATTCCACATAGCTTGAACACACTAGGACCATCGGGGCACTTTTTTCCCTCTTTAGTAGGTTTTTTCCCTCGGCTTGCATATACGCCTATTGCCCTAATGGGCTACTTATCTTTGTACATCCTATAGTAATACATTCAGTATTGTGTGTTGTGCTCCAAGCTTCTTCTTCCTCTTTTTTTTTGTTTGCATGCTTCCGCAGACGTCCAACTCCAACAATTTTGGGTTCTGCAAAAAAAAAATCTTCATTTGAAAGAGATTCTTCTATGCCACTAGAGATTCTCTAGAATCCACGCATGAGAGGTAGTTGGATATCTCATGAGATATCCTAGGCCTATGAGTTACTTTGATATCTATCAACTAAGGATTGTTTCCTTACTAAAAAAGCAACGTAGAATGATCCATGTGGAAAGTGAATCTCCAACCCACTAACTAATTTTAGAGCATTTTAATTAAGAAAATTAATTCAAGACATTCCCCTTCAGTTACAAAGTAGTTATGTTCTACTAGTATTAATCATTGACTAGTGTACTATGCTAGTCTCTACCATCTTGTATCTGTAGTCTACATTAGCACACTATCAGTAGCCAATTAAGAGGCATCCATGAAAATCGGCAAAGGATGTTCCCAAGTTGGAACTTGCAACATTGAGGCCTATGTGAGGATCAATTTTAAAAATTCAAAATCCACCACACATTCTATGTCAATTGGGAAGTGTTTGAATCCCACTAGAATGTGTGTGAGATTGAATTAGTGTCAAAAGTTCCACAAAAAATTCCCAAGAAACTATCGAAATTTTGTAGGAGACTTAAGCATAGAAGCTTCCTAAATCACCTTGACCTAGGAGAGTTAAGCATAGAAGCTTCCTAAATCACCTTGACCTTGAGGAGGCTGATAGCGATTCCTTGTTTAGAGATTACATGACCTAGTAGTTTTCCACAACTAATAGTAAACATAGATATTGGTGGATTTAAACAAAGATGAACCATTCTATAATGTTCAAAATAGAGTTGGAGATGGTTTAGATCAGCACTTTTTTAACAAGAGATAGAAAATTTATTGGTTATATACACGTAAGCCATCCGTGCATGAATACATTTCTCAAATACTACTTACTCTAACATACCATCCACAAATGATAGCGAAAAAGGATCTGTGACCATTGACCATTGCAACATTAAGTTTTTGATAGTCGACAAAAACGTGGAATTGTTTGTTTTTCCCCACGACTATGAATATTGGGAGATATCCATTCTAAAAAGATGGCAAATATAAATCTGCCTTTTAGCAATCTATTTGATTCCTATATGAATAACATGGTATTTTTTGGTTCATTTTGTATGTTTGATATAGTACAAGAATAACATACCAATATTGTACGAACCTTGGTCTACTTTAGCCTTGACCACCCAATTCACAGACTGTAAGTTCGACCGCATTTGTAAGACCTAAGGAGTTTGTCTTCGTGCTCCCTATGTATTGTGTTTTTCTTCGTATTATGTAGTCTCTGTGCAGAGTACCGTATGCGGCCTTAGGAGCTCTCCGAGGATACCATCATGGAGATTCCAAGAAGGAGAGCGCACTGTGGTGCATAACCATCAAAATACTTCATTGATATCAGAGTTGTTTGAGGCAAAAGTTTTGTTCCTTTTGTGCAAGTGAAGCGAGCATCCCCCCAGCTTTCTCCAAGGCTTACAACTAAGGTGGCGACCAAGGCATAGACCTTGACATACCTTGTCATCCGAGTCACCGAAGTTACCATTGGTGCCATTGGCTGCATGCGAGGGAGGACCTCAATGATCAAGGAATATAGAGGTTCCCGGTACTTCCCGAGAGGTCACCCATCCCAGTACTATTCCCCCCGGAGATCGTTTAACCGTGGAAATCTCTTGCCACTAAGCTACACTCTTCTGGTGTCCGAAGAAGGGGAAAGACTAAGGTTGACATTACCTTGAACATGTTTTGGTCCCTCAAAGCTTCATTCTTTGCTTTCAAAGCCTATTTTTGAAGCATTTTTGGGATGTCTTTTGGAGCCGTTTTGGAGTACTTCCGCACATAGTTCTCTTCACATAGGTCCAAGAACATCAAGAAGAGTGTTATTTGTACTTCTCTGAAATTAGATATCAACCTTTGGGGCGGTTCTTTCAGCCACACTCATAGAACTACAGGTTTCTTGAAAGATTTCAGTTTTGGTGGGAGCAGTTGCTGCAAATTTATGTAGGTTTTTCGAGCCAAAAAAAGTAGAGCTGACAGACACTTGCAGGTGTTATAACTGGTTTTTGGGCTGTGTATTCAGCCTTTTAGTGTCATTTTACTGCATATATTGAGCACATACACATTATGTATGCTTTTGTGGGTACCGCTTATGTACGTCCATGTGGTCATTGATAAAGTGGTTACGTTCTTTGCATAAAGCCTTTTATGTTTGATAAGAGGGTCGTGGTGAGGTTTTCTTAACTGGGAGACACCCAGATGTCGGGATCTCTTCACTGATGCAGGTGGAAGACTTACCTAGCCTTGCCATATGAGATATATGATATGTGTTCATAGGTGCT
This sequence comes from Ceratopteris richardii, assembly GCA_020310875.1. Classification (NCBI taxonomy): domain Eukaryota; kingdom Viridiplantae; phylum Streptophyta; class Polypodiopsida; order Polypodiales; family Pteridaceae; genus Ceratopteris; species Ceratopteris richardii. Next base: position 16,702,340 of record CM035443.1, on the reverse strand, counting down.
CGATAAGCCTAGTTGGCTTCTATTGGGTAGCTGATTATATGCAGTGGAGTCAGTGATTCACTATGTAGGCAAACATGTCAGTACTTGCAGTTTTATGATATTTTGACACTGGTCATACACTCATTTTCCAGAGGATACTCTGGCAAAATTTTTCCTGTTTTTTGTTTTTTTCAACTATACAATGGTCGATTTACTGCTTGATACACTTATTCATTGGTGTTCAAAATCTTCTAGCTCCATTATCATTCCATTTAGTTCCCTACCATCATGGCATCAGAGGTCTTAGGCACATTCGATGGATCAGGGTCTAGTTCTAGTGTTCCGAGGAGGAGCTATAACTTGCAGGGCAAAGAACATTTTGAGATCCGAAAATTTGATGCCAAAAACTTTGCTCTATGGAAGAATCAGATTAAAGATATGCTGATTCAAAGGAGGCAATGGAAGTGAGTAAATGGAATTTCAAAGAAGCCTACTGACATGGATGAAGATGATTGGGATGAGTTAGATGAAATGGCCAGGTCTACCATTCGATTGCACCTGGAAGATAATGTTTACTTTATAGTATTAGACTATGAAAGTGCAGAGGAGCTTTGGAAGAAGTTATGCAATACATATGAAAAAGAGATGGCATCACATAAAGTCTATCTGATGAGAAAAGTATATGAACTTCGTATGAAGGACACAGATAGTGTTGCTGCTCATCTAAATGAGTTTGATGCTATATTCTCTCAGTTATAGACTCAAAAAATGGATATGGATAATGAAATGAAAGCAGTATTGATGTTATGCACCTTGCCTTCATCATGGGATACATTTTGCACAACTATTAGCAATAGTGCACCTGGTGGTAAAATCGTCTATGATGACATATGTGGAGCACTCTTGAGTGAGGAGATTCGTAGAAAATCTATGGTTGGCACTTAGAGTGGAGATGCATATAATGTTCGTGATTCTTACCAAGGAAAGAATCAACAACGTGACAGGAGCAAGAACAAGGAAAAGAATGGTCAACGGAATAAGAGTAGAAGTAAATCAAGGAAGAGGGATATCAAATGCCATTATTGTCATAAGAAAGGACACATGAAGAAAGACTCTTATGCATTAAAAAATACTAAAGGTAAAGGACAGAATGTTGATGGGCATGTCAAACAGTTACCTGCACCATCTGCTTTGACTGTGAAGATTGAAGAAATTAACGCTATTTCTGATGATCCTAATGTGTTGACACTTGATAGTACTATGCCAACTGAGGCTCTTATGGCTGATTCTCTTTCCCGCAACTGGCTGCTAGATTCTAGTGCTTCTTTCCATGTGACACCACATAGAGAATGGTTCTCTAATTATGCAGCAAAGTCTCTTGGTACCGTGAGACTTGGTGATTCTTACCAGTGTGATGTTGTGGGGATTGGAGATGTGGTTGTGCAGTTCATTGATGGTTCAAAATTTACTATGCATAATGTACACCATGTAACCTCAGTTATCACGCAGTTTGATGTCAGTTGGTCAACTTGATGACCTTGGTTACAAGGTGGTCTCCTATGCTCAGTCCTTTTGCATATCAAAGGGCAATATGGTTATTGCAAAAGGAAGCAAAGTTGGCTTACTTTATCCTTTATTCGTATCACAGAAAGAACACATGTTAGCTGTTACTGAATAGCCTATGGCTTGTATTTGGCATGGTCATTTGGGCCATATATCTTGTAGTGGAATGGAAAATCTTTCTCGTTCTGGCTACTTACCGATATTATATTTCTCTGATTTTTCATTTTGTGAGCATTTTCAATATGGAAATCAAACTAGAAAGGTGCATAGAACGCACATTGACTCTTCAATTCAGCCTTTAGATCTTGTTCATACAGATGTGTGTGGTCCTATGCTGACTAGGTCCTTAGGTGGTTCCCATTACTTTGTCACTTTCATAGATGATGCTACTAGAAAAGTTTGGGTATATCCTATCAAATTGAAGGATGAGGTATTCCCTACTTTCAAAAAATGGCTTGCTTCAGTTGAGACTGAAAAAGGAACTAAGCTTAAGGCTTTACGTTCAGATAACGGGGGTGAGTATACCTCACATGAATTCAGCCTTTTTTGTCAGTCTAGAGGGATTTGTAGAGAGTTTACAACTCCTTATACCCTAGTACAGAATGGTGTAGCTGAGAGGATGAATAGAACTATTCAAGATAGAGTAGTCTCTATGTTGCATCATGCAAACCTCTCACAAGGTTTTAGGGCAGATGCAGTATTGACTGCAGTTCATGTGATTAACCTCTCACCTAGTACTACCAAAGGTTTGAAAGTGGCACAAGAGTTATGGACAGGGAAGCCACCATATTATGATCATCTTTGAGTTTTTGGGTGTGAAGCATATGTTCATATACCAAAGAATCTTAGACAAAAGTTGGATCATAAGTCAAAGAAATGCATTTTTCTTGGATATGGTCGAGAAGGACAATTTGGATATCGTTTATGGGATCCTGAAACACTGTCAGTGATCAGAAGTAGTGATGTCATTTTCAATGAGTCTAAGATGCATAAACAACCCCTTAAGGAGGTTGAAGTGAGAAGAGTGGTGTTTGAGGATACTAGTCCTCCGGTTAGCATGCATAAAAATACTGCACATAGGGATGCTCAAGAGAATGTCCTTTCAGATCAGTCTGCACATATTCTTGTTCAGCAACCATCGAGACATTCTACATGTGTCTCATATCCACCTGATAGATATGTTCTAGCTTTAGATTTTGTTATGGTAATAGATGTCGGTGAGCCTTCTTGCTACAAAGAGGCTATGCAGACAGAGGACCATGTCAAGTAGGAGAGTGCCATGAAGAGTGAGTTGGATTCTATTCATAAGAATGATACTTGGGATTTAGTACCTTTGCCAAAGGGTAGGAAAGCTTTACCATGTAAATGTTTATATAAGATGAAATTCACATCAGATAGTGCTTCTCCAAAGTATAAAGCATGACTTGTTGCAAAGGGTTTTAAGCAACAACATGGTGTTGATTTTGAGGAAATCTTCTCTCCAGTGGTCAAGATGACTACCCTATGCATGTTGCTTGGATTTGTTGCCATGGAGGACTTAGAGCTAGTCCAAATGGATGTGAAAACTGCTCTCTTGCATGGAGATCTTACAGATGAGATCTATATGGAACAACCAGAGGGTTATGTGGTTCCTGGCAAGGAAATTCTAGTTTGTAAGCTTAAGAAGAGCTTAGATGGACTTAAATAGTCCCCTAGACAATGGTACCAAAAGTTTGATGCTTTTATGAAGTCTTAAGGCTATTCTCGAAGCAATGAGGATCGTTGTCTCTACACTAAGAGATGCTCATATGGTAGCTTGATATGCTTGATACTTTATGTCGATGATATGCTGATTGCTGAAGGATTTGGGGGATGCCAAACATATTATTGGCATGCGCATTACTTGTGATAGGAGCAGAAGATGCATATACTTGTCTCAAAGTGAGTACATATCCAAAGTACTTCACAAGTTCAATATGCAAGGTGGAAAGACATTGAGTACACCTTTACCCACATATGTGAAATTGAGCAAGGATGATTGCCCCAAATCAGATGAGGAAAAGGATAAAAATTCCCTATCAGTCTGTTGTTGGTAGTCTCATGTATGCTATGGTAGCTACGAGACCAGACATTGCATTTGCAGTGAGAGTTTTGAGTAGATATGTCTAATCCTGGCAAGAAACATTGAGAAGCAGTCAAGATGATTTTAAGATATCTGAGTGGCACTAAGGACAAGTGTCTATGCTTAGATAGAGAGGAAGCATCCATTGTTGGTTACACAGATTTTGACTATGCTGGTTGTGTAGACAATCGTAAGTCTACATCTGGGTACATTTTTCATTTTGCTAGAGGTGCTATCTCTTGGAGATCTCGTCTTCAAGAATGTACAGTTGTTTCCACCAGAGAAGCAGAGTATGTTGCATCAAGTGAGGCATGTAAGGAAGCAATGTGGCTTTCTCGTCTTGCTTGTGATATGGATTTACCTCAGCATGTACCTCGTTTTCTCAATGATAGTCAGAGTGCCATTGCTTTGGCTAAGAATCCGGTCTATCATACAAAGACCAAGCACATTGAGGTGAGGTATCACTTCATTAGAGATTGCTTAGCCACTGAGCACATTATTCTTGAAAAGGTTCACACTCGAGATAATGCTGCAGATGCTTTGACTAAAGCTCTACCACAAGATAGCTTTCGACACTGTTGTCACTTGATGGGGGTTACTTGATTCATGATCTTACACAGTCACTTGTATACTGTGTAACATGCCCATCAGGTGGGAGGTATACTTTGTATACTTACACTCAGGTATTCTTTATTTTTCTCCCATAGTTACTTTGGCCATATTGGAAAACATATAGTGGCCTAGTCAGTCACAGATTGTAAGTTCGACTGCATTTGTAAGACCTAAGAAGTCTGTCTTCGTGCTCCCTATGTACTGTGTTTTTCTGTGTATTCTGTAGTCTCTGTGCGGAGTACCGTATGCGGCCTTAGGAGCTCGGTTTTCTAATATGATGATATTATCCTGGAGATCCCAAGAAGGAGATTGCAATATGGTGCATAGCCATCGAAATACTTCACTGGTATCAGAGTTGTTTGAGGCAAAAGCTTTGTTCCTTTTGTGCGAGCGAAGGTGTATAATTTGTATACTTACACTCAGGTATTCTTTATCATTCTTTATTTTTCTCCCATAGTTACTTTGGCCATATTGGCCTTTAGTGGGAGATTGTTACCGTTAGTGTCCATGTGAAAGGCCAAATGACCACTGCACACTTCTTTGTATATGTTCTTAAAAAAACATATAGTGGCCTGGTCAGTCAGAGACTGTAAGTTCGACCGCATTTGTAAGACCTAAGAAGTCTGTCTTCGTACTCCCTATGTACTGTGTTTTTTTGCATTCTGTAGTCTCTGTGTAGAGTACCATATGCGGCCTTAAGAGCTCGGTTTTCTACTCCGAGTATATCATCGTGGAGATCCCGAGAAGGAGAGCACACTATGGTGCATAGCCATCGAAATACTTCATTAAATTCCATTGCGCTAGCCCTAAAGTAAGAGTCACAATAGTAGCCTCTAGAAAACGATGTAGAAAATCTTGAGGGACGTCTCCATACTCCTTTCCAAAGATACAATCTAGGAAAGTTTGGGGGTCACTTAGGATGTTTTGGGGAAGTTCAAGGAAAATTTATTGGAAGAAATCAAGGAATGTTTTTCTTTCTTTGAGGGAGTTTGGGACGAGCTTAATGGAATACAATTGTAAGCTTCTTAGGGAAAAATATTTGCTTGTTTCTAGGGGCTCTTCATTAGATTGAAAATTAAGGCCACCTTCCTTTCTTCCTAAAATGAAATTAAAGATTAGAACCGACCTACATTTTGTTGGGAATACTCGTTCTAAAACTTTCTTATATGTTCTTTCTTTTTTTTCACCTAGGATATTGCATTGCTCTTTTGCATTCTATGAGAACGTCAAGCTAGAGTGCATTGTGGCCATGTTGCACTACCAATTGGGATCTCTTTATCCTATTGTCCCACATGGTTCTTGTTATGTGATGATTCTTTGCTTCTACTTCCTAGTATCATGCAGGACTTTTGTAACAAACCAATCCCATCATGGTCACCAATTGTCTTTTTTTTGGGGGGTTTATTCCCACAACTTGAGGAGTATGTCAGTTCTTAGTCAGGGGACCAAACAATTGAGAGTTCAACAAAAAGTCCCTATGAAGACCTTGACCACATTGGACTTCTTTCTGTGGTTTAAGAGGTCAGTCTCTTCTTAAGGAATTGGATGTTCTAGTTGGGGAGTGGCTAGATTTCCTCCTTCCTACTAATGGACAAGGGCAAGTATGGTAGGAATCTCTCAGAGATCACTATTGCAAGATACTATTCTACTATTTTAGCCAAATTCAAATATATGATGCTATTAACTTTGTTTCTTTGTATTTCCCTTGGAGCTTGTAATCTATCATTCTACAAAAAATAGTTCCTTGATAGTACTAAATCTGGAACACATTGTCAAAATTATGGCCTACAATTTATCTCCAAAAATGAATTCTTCACACATAGAGAGAGTAGCAGAAAAGGAGTCATGTATACATAAATATCATAGGGCCATTCTTGAAAAAACATCACTAAAAAGATATCATTATGATTATAGGAAAAAAGAGATGATATGCAGTAGACATTACAATGTGAATAAAAATAGATCACATTGACATTATAGAATGGAAAATTAATATTAGAGAACTATTATTTAGTACATGAGTGAAGCGCCAATATCTAGTCACCTACAAAAAATACACTACGTTTCTAATTTTTTTTCCTATTTATGTCCATTATCAAGCTTCTTCCTTCTCTCCTTTTTCTTCTTGCCATCTCTATTATAGGGTGAATTCAGCAATTATTGTTTCCTTTATGGGCCTTCTTCTGGTGAAATCTATCAACATATGTCATGTAGAGCTTAGTAATTCATTTTGTCTGAAATGTATTCTCTAGATTTTGTGGTCTAAGATGATGCATAGTTATGCCATTGACATCATGGCTTTTTCCATACTACCTAGAGTTTTTGTCTTCCCCAAAGTAGATGCTAGTTCATTGTAGGAAGGAGAATTTAAAAAGAGAGAACAAATTTTATAAAGAGAAACATATGTCATGTAGAGCTTGATAATTAATTTTGTCTAACATGTATTCTCTATATTTTGTGGTCTAAGATGATGCATAGTTATGCCATCAACATCATGGCTTTTTCCATACTACCTAGAGTTTTTGTCTTCCCCACAATAGATGCTAGTTCATTGTAGGAAGGAGAATTTAAAAAGAGAGAACAAATTTTATAAAGAGAAATAGGTGAAAATCTATATTTGGGATTCTCATCAAAATTGATATTACGAGTCCCCCAAAGTTCCTTAAGAGAACACAAGGGCACGCTCTATAAATTTCATATGCCATATGGTTGGTAGCTCAAATATTTCATCTAGGGTGTGGGTCAATAGGCGAGTGGTCCTTGTCTTATAAAAATTTTGATATCAGATTTATCTAGGATCCATGATCTATCAAGGGTAGGATGGGTTCCTCTACTCGATTTATATGCACAAAAGCTTTAGGGTGGATCTCACCCAATGTTTGTTGGACTAATGACTTGAAGGAAGTGATGGATATTTATGAGAGGAATCAAGATAATTCAAAGGAAAGAGTGTACGAGTCCTAATGGTTTGCTGAAGTTTTTGTGAGAATGAGCCAATTAATTTCCCCTTATCCATAACTTTTACTCTATTGGTTTTTGATGATGATGCAAGAGATTAATCAAGTCTTCATGGAATTCCTTTTATGAAACCCCAATATGATCTATGAAATCTTTGATTTCACTACATATTATTGTTTATGCTTCTTCTCTTTACATAGGTTATCAACCTCCATTGGTATTAACATGAAAGAAGCTTCTAGAAAAGACTCTGACATTGTGGTTTGATTCCAGTCTTCCTCTACTTTGTATCCTCTTTGTCTTGAAACTCTCTATTATTTTCTTCAACAAACACTTCTATTGATGTTGTGAACAAACAAAAGTAAAAATAGAGACATTATCCACTGGATCACTCCATCCGGATGACTCACATATAGGATATTTAATACATAGTACATCATTATCAATGAATGGCATTGATTGAAGTTAAGTTGTAAAATCACTTGAGTCAATCAAGATAAGAACAAGTTTCAACATATCGCATGTATGAAGTCAAGGCCTTATACAAAGCCTTCATTTCACCTTGGCCAAAGTTGGGTCTAACCTTTTCATGTGAGTCTCCTATGTAGAGATCTTTATGTTATAGATATACAACTCACGCTTAATAGGATCTTGAAATTCCTTATGATTGGGATGGAGATGTTCGAGTGCATCACACCAAATGCATTGGTGGTTCTCTAGATTTGGTCAACATTGCCGTTGAGGTTGAGTGTGGCTTGCACCTATGGCACGAAATTTGCAAGAGATTCAATCCCTTGCTAAGCATTGAGCTCTAGGTCATTAATAACGTCATCACCTTTACAATACTTGGGACTATATTGATGTATATAATTGGCCTAATCATTTTGGACTTTCTTGCTCATTTCTCCTTTTCATTGTAGTAATCTCAAGTCATTTCTTCAATACCTATATGCAGTACAACATTTCTTGCTAACATATTTTTCAATCACACTCTTAGAATTATCCCAATCTTCATCAATATGAGTATCAGACTTTTCATCATAAAAGTATAGATAAATTTCTTTGTACATGGTAGAATAAATAGCTTGCAAAAATAAAGAGACTCTCTCTAGGAATAAGGAATCTTGCTCAAAACTTACCAATTTTGCAAATTAACTCTCAAAAAATGCCAAGGTTTTCAAGGCTAGTTATTGCTTTAGTGTACTTATCCACTTGAGAAATGATGATCGAGATATTTGATCACGATCATTGAATGTGAACCTTTTAGAAGAAATCTCTTTGTGTCATCCCATGAACATACAGTTGCATGAGATATGAGCCTTGAGATGTGCCTCACATACAAATGGAAATTATGCAATGTGTTTCTTGTCCTTTATTCCATCAAGGTCATGATGCAAGTATTTGCTACTAGACTCAAAGTATTTGAGAAACCTTGTGATGTTACATCTTGGGAACCTTCCTATGCATACAATTGCAAAAGAAAGAGTCTGCTTTGCATTGTTCCCTTTGAGCATCATCTAGATGAAGAAATTCAATGTTCAAGTTCTCTACCACAGCTAATTCTTCTGAAAGTAATCCTCTGATTCCCCTCTTTCTAAGGTCTGGTTCACCACTGAGTGGGTGTTCTTAAAATACAAGTGGGATAATGAGAAGGGAGAAAATGATCACCTAACTACTTTATACCTCAAAAAAGGTTGTTATGGGTTTCTTCTACATATAACATCATTGTAATCTTGAGAATATTCATATCCCTTTATTAACACATTTCATTACTATGGATAACTTGTGTGAACAAAATGGAAGAAGACAATCATGAAAAGTGGTTTCCCTTTTAAAAATTTAAGAAGCTAGATTATTTGGGTTTGAGGAGTCACTCACGATGTCCCAAAGCTATGTCAATTGATCCCTTTCAAGAAGTTTGAAAGAAAATGATTTTCTTGGTTAAAAAGATGCATTAGTCATCATATGCTAGTCTCATCCAACTAAACAAGTCCTTGATCAACAAAGACCTTATCCTTTATAAATGATAGTTGTTTCGTTCAATCTTTGAGGGCTTTCAAACCCCTCAAGAGCGGTTATGTTTTTGGCTTCAAGGTAACCCAGACTTCATCTTCCTTCAAGGGATCAAAACAAACAACACTGAACCTCAACAAGACTTAAAAGTATTTTGGAATCTCACTCGTGGTTCACCACTCAAGTCCTACGAGGGAGCAATGACATAGCTATAGGCTTTGGGCTAGTTTGGCATACTTTTTTGGTGGAGACATTGGTGGATCACAACCATCAATGGGTTACTGCATCTTTTTAGAGTTCTCTCTAGTTCAGGATAGCGTCAATGTATGCACCTAATCTAGACACAGAAAGACTAACTAAATGGCAGGCTTTGGACTCCTTTCCTTTGAGATCATCCTATGCTAGGACTTTAATATGGTGGATGTTCAATATGATAGATGGGACCAAAGGGGGCAGATTATTGACGTTCTTGACAAAGACATTTGGGAAAAGGTTAAGATCTATCATGACCTAGTGGAAGTCAAAGATTAACTAGTGTTCTCTTGATCAAACCTCCAATTGGGGAATAATTTGAAAAAAGCTAGACTTGAGAGAAGCTACATTATATAGAACAACATTGATAAATTATATCCCCCATCCTTCTCTGAATGGGTGGACTTAAATTTGTATGATGACTATCCAGTGGTGCTCACTTTCAAGCTACAATTAAGGCATAGGAAAGCCTCCTTGGTTTCATGATGATCCTTCAATCCTCTCCCTCCTATTGGGTTCAACAAATGATCTTCTTGACTTGGACCGAGGCCTTGAACACCATCGCCTCTCCGGCCAAGTGTTGGAAGTCTACTTTCAAGCAAACTCAATATCTCCTTAACAAGATTCAAAGTGCGACAAGAGAAAATCTTTATTGTAGGCTCCAATGTCTCAAGGCTAAAATCAATTTACAAAAGTGATTTCTCCTTCTCCTCCAAATTGGATGTTAGATTCTTCAATTCAAGTTGCAAAAGCTAGGACTTCAATAGAATGGAAGATATGATGTTTCAAAGACTTTCAAAAGTTCTTTCTCTCCACCCATTTTTAGATGAAAATTTAGATTTTCTAACTAATATAGCGATCTTCTTGTGGAGTTACCTAGTTTGAAAAGCATCTATAAAATCAATTTTTAGATCACTCTAAGTATTGAAATATCCACCATTGTTTCAGTATCATCACTTATCTACTTCACAATCCTAATTTTCTAAGAAGAGAACCAAGAATGCATCTTCTCAATGTTGGAGAGCCTTACTTCAAAACAAAGATGAGAATATTTTAACATTGTCATCAAGGTGATCCTGGGATAGATATTGATTCTAAATAGAAGATGGGTTGGGTCCTCAACCATCTTTTCAATTTAATAGATGAGAACAAGTGTGAAGGTGAATTCCTTGAATTCCCTAGCATTGGAGGGAAGGAGTATGTTGAAGGTATGACATGCAATTCTCTAGGGTGTTGTCGACATATCTATGGAATTTGAGAGGATTAAGGTATCTTTTGTTGCCCTATAATTGACTTCTAAGGAATTCAAGAGGAGTAAGGTATCTTTTGTTGCCCTGGCATTCGAGGGAAGGAGGATGTTGAAGGTATGACATGCAATTCTCTAGGGTATTGTCGACATCTCTAAGGAATTTGAGAGGACTAAGGTATCTTTTTTTGCCCTATAATTGAATTCTAATCATGGGCTTTTGGCTTCAGTATTAAACCTTCCTCTCCAAGGGATGCCTTGAGGTGAGGGGTCTCAAACAAGGCACTCAGCAAGGACTTGGATGAGAAGCAAGTGAGGATTGGGGTGAGTATTCAAGTATGGACCAAGCAAGGACTGGTGGCGAGGCCATAGGTGAGGATTAGACAAGGACTCAAGCAAGGCCTTGGATGAGGCCTTGGGTGAGAATTACGATAAGCACTGGGTGAAGATGTGGAAATAGGCAAGTACAAGGACTATGTATCATCCAAGTACAAGTTTAGAATCTTTGTTCCACCAGCTTTGGATAAGGCTTGGATGAGGTCGCTTCTTCTTGCAAGTTCTTTTCTTTTCTTTTTTTGCCATCAATCAACTTTGGACAAGGACTAGACCGTGTTCAATTTCAAAAGTTTTGCCTTTGGCTAATTTTGGTCAAAATTTAGATAGGAACCAAGGCTCATCCAAATCCCAAGTACGAACACTTTTTTTGTTGGACTTTGGACAAGAGCTAGATGAGGGTCAAACCTCACCTTAGTCCTCATCCAACAACCATTTTTTAACCATTCCATTGTTCTTCGTCTCCCAATGTGGAAAAAGACCTTTAAGCTATTTCAATACAAATAAGGCAAAAAGAGAAGACATATTGAAAAACAAATTATAAAATGTAATGTGCATGATGCTAACCATTCCATTCTTCTTCGTCTCCCAATGTGGAAAAGATCTCTAAGCTATTTCAATACAAATAAGGCAAGAAGAGAAGACAAATTGAAAAAAAATTATAAAATGTAATGTGCATGATGCCACCCTCACAAAACTTCCAACCAACATGCTTGATTTAATTTAGCCTCTTCCACTCTTTGGGCTAACACCATGTACAAGTGATGGCGATAATTCATAAGAGGGTTGAGAACTACAGTGATCAAGAATATTAATCATCATTGTTAAGACAAAAGAAAAGCACTTCTTTCGTGAATCCTAATTTAGTCTTGGGGTGTTCTAGCTTAGTTTTTCGTATATGCTACCATGATCAAGATTATTGATAACGAATCTTCATCCATGTATTTGGCATTGTGATAATTGTCCAAGGAAGAAAATCATCATTGTAGAGACAAAAGAAAAACACTTGTTTCGTGAATCCTAATTTAGTACTAGGGTGTCATAGCTTAGTTTGTCATATATATTACTAGCATGATCAAGATAGTCAATAATGAATGGTCATACATATATTATGGCATTGTGATAATTGTCTAAGGAACAAAATCATCATTGTTGAGACAAAACAAAAGCACTTGTTTTGTGAATCCTAATTTAATCTTGAGGTGTTATATCTTATTTTATCGTATATACTACCATGATCAAGATTATTAATAATGAATGGTCATCCATATATTTTGGCATTGTGATAATTGTCCAAGGAGGAAAATCATCATTGTTGAGACAAAAGGAAAGCACTTATTTCATGAATCCTAATTTAGTCGCAAGGTTTTCTAGCTTAGTTTGTCATATATACTACAACGATCAAGATTAATAATGAATGGTCATCCATATATTATGGCATTGTGATAATTGTCCAAGGAAGAAAATCATCATTGTTGAGACAAAAGAAAAGCGCTTGGTTCATGATTCCTAATCAAGCACTTACAAAATCCAACTTCAATACAAAACATATTATTTTTGTTCAATGTGGTACGATTCACATGTTCCATGATCTAATATTTGTTTTCTCAAGTTTAGTGTTTTCTTAGGTTATTGTTTATACTTCTAAATCCTACACTAACAAAATCCTTAATCAAGCTCAATTATTGTCTATAATTCTTAATCAAGCACTCAGAGAGTCCAACTTCGCTACAAAACAGATTATTTTTGTTTAAAATATACAATTTTGTTTCAATGTGATATTATTCAGATGTTCCCTAATCTAGAATTTGTTTCAACTTAAACTAGTGTTTGCTTCTTTCTCTATTAATTTATTGGCTTTTTAGTTTATTATCTACAATTCTTGATTTTCGCTCACAAACATCAAGTTGGATGGAAATTATTTTTCACACGTGGACGTCCCTTCTATATGTACTATGTCTTGGAAGAGTTTTCTCTCAAGTTTCACCTCTCTTTTGGATCAGACTTCATGTGTCACAAATGATCGATTCTTGTTACTTCCTGATTTCGCATATGGTTGAGAATGAAGTAGATGAGAGAAAAATGCAGCTCATTGAGGATTCTAATTTCATGTGATACATGGACTTGAATCTCGCTAGCTTTTATCGTGACCAAACTTTGGAATAGCGGAGGCAGTTGAGAACTATAAAAGAAGAAAAAGCGGAAGATATCGAAATACAATACTATGTGTCATAAGTGCTGAGGATCCAAATGGAGAAATGCGGAAAACATGATATCAGTTTTAGAGGGATTCAATGTAAAATTAGCCGAATTCCATAAAATATGGAAGAAAATGAACTGAAGACACATCATCTCAAGCATCATCCGTTTAAGATTACGAATCATGTTATATCAACTACCAATCATGTTATATCAACTACCAACATAAGATTACGAATTACCATTGACACGGCTGGCTCATCTGTTGCACATTTGCAGTACATTCCATACAGGAATTTTGTACATCAAATAACATCCCCACGAGAGAGAGAGAGAGAGAGAGAGAGAGAGAGAGAGAGAGAGAGAGAGAGAGAGAGAGAGAGAGAGAGAGAGAGAGAGCATCTGTTGTAATGATTTTCATAATCACAGGTAGCAAGCTGTCTTGTCCTTGGTGAAATGTGACAAAGGGACCCACCACAGATTGCCGTCTCGAGTAACTTGACTGGATATGCAACCCACAGTCTCCTCCTTAGTATCAAGCTCCACTAGAAACTCTTCTTCAACCAGCCCCTTGCAATGATTTTCACAATCACAGGTAGCAAGATGTCTTGTCGCTGGTGAAATGTGACAAAGGGACCCACCACAGATTGCGGTCTCGAGTAACTTGACTGGATATGCAACCCACAGTCTCCTCCTTAATATCAAGCTCCACTAGAAACTCTTCTTCAACAAGCCCCTTGCGTCTATTGAAAAGCCGCTCCACAGTGTAATACAGCTTGCGGGATTCTTTGTTAGAACCAACTGCTGAATTCACATCAACATTCTTTTTTCTTCTTAGATTACCCGGTACAGGCTCTTGAGTTTTTTGAGGTGTTTTTAAGGAATATGGTAATTCTGCAGGCTTACAAACCACTGGATCCTTGCGTTCCCTTTGCAAGACATCATCTCGACTTTCTTTGCCGTTGTCATCAAGAATATACCTGGACCTCTTTGTCGTATTCAAAACTAAAGTATCGCCACGGCTACAATTAATCGCCGTATCATTCAATTTACCTTCGGAGTTCTTTTCCTTGGATTGCCATTGATTTTTTTGATGACCAAATCGAGGGGATTTGGAGTAGGTCCTGTCAGTTAATGCCCCTCTCATTTTTTTAACAGAAATGCAGGACTCTGATACGGATCTAGTTGAAGGTTTATAAAGATAATGATCCCGCCCAGGAACTGAGTTCCTAAGCTCAATAACCCTAAAAATATGCACTTTCATCACTAAATCTTTGCTCTTGATAAGCTCAAATACACAGATATCACCTTCTTCCAGACCATGATCAAGAGAAAACTTCCTCCAGCCGCCACTTAAGCCACAACGCTTCCCAAGCCATTTTGCAGACCATGCCCTTCCAGATGAGTCAAGAAGAGTTGCTTCCTGATTTTCTACAGAAAGATATTTGCTTGCAAAATTTGATGAAATTGCCTGTCACATCATCTCTCTCTCTCTCTCTCTCTCTCTCTCTCTCTCTCTCTCTCTCTCTCTCTCTCTCTCTCTCTCTCTCTCTCTCTCTCCCCCCCCCCTTTTTTCAGTCACCCCCTTACCTAAAATAGTAACTTCTTGTCCGAACGGGTTCAAGTCTTGGTTCAAGTCCCACTCAATGGACATGTTCAACTTTCGGGCATATCCAAATGTATGGGTCAAGTCTTGGTTCAAGTCCCACTCAATGGACATGTTCAGCTTTCGGGTATATCCAAATGTATGGGTCAAGTCTTGGTTCAAGTTCCACTCAATGGACATGTTCAGCTTTCGGGCATATCCAAATGTATGGGTGCCTCTACCTTACGAGGTCGGGTGTGTGTCTTTCATTCATTGTACTCAAAAAAAAACAAACAAACAAACAAAAACAAAGAAAGGTAACTTCTTGGAACTAACTATTTTTATAGACACACCCAAATTAAAATCCAAGCCATTTTGCAGACCATGCCCTTCCAGATGAGTCAAGAAGAGTTGCTTCCTGATTTTTCTACAGAAAGATATTTGCTCTCTCTCTCTCTCTCTCTCTCTCTCTCTCTCTCTCTCTCTCTCTCTCTCTCTCTCTCTCTCTCTCTCTCTCTCTCTCTCTCTCTCTCTCTCTCTCCCCTTTTTTTCAGTCACCCCCTTACCTAAAATAGTAACTTCTTGTCCGAACGGGTTCAAGTCTTGGTTCAAGTCCCACTCAATGGACATGTTCAACTTTCGGGCATATCCAAATGTATGGGTCAAGTCTTGGTTCAAGTCCCACTCAATGGACATGTTCAGCTTTCGGGTATATCCAAATGTATGGGTCAAGTCTTGGTTCAAGTCCCACTCAATGGACATGTTCAGCTTTCGGGCATATCCAAATGTATGGGTGCCTCTACCTTACGAGGTCGGGTGTGTGTCTTTCATTCATTGTACTCAAAAAAAAACAAACAAACAAACAAAACCAAAGAAAGGTAACTTCTTGGAACTAACTATTTTTATAGACACCCCCAAATTTTGCAAACCATGCCCTTCCAGATGAGTCAAGAAGAGTTGCTTCCTGATTTTCTACAGAAAGATATTTGCTTGCAAAATTTGATGAAATTGCCAATCACATCATCTCTCTCTCTCTCTCTCTCTCTCTCTCTCTCTCTCTCTCTCTCTCTCTCTCTCTCTCTCTCTCTCTCTCTCTCTCTCTCTCTCTCTCTCTCTCTCTCTCTCCCCCCTTTTTTCAGTCACCCCCTTACCTAAAATAGTAACTTCTTGTCCGAACGGGTTCAAGTCTTGGTTCAAGTCCCACTCAATGGACATGTTCAGCTTTCGGGCATATCCAAATGTATGGGTCAAGTCTTGGTTCAAGTCCCACTCAATGGACATGTTCAGCTTTCGGGCATATCCAAATGTATGGGTGCCTCTACCTTACGAGGTCGGGTGTGTGTGTCTTTCATTCATTGTACTCAAAAAAAAACAAAAACAAAAACAAAGAAAGGTAACTTCTTGGAACTAACTATTTTTATAGACACCCCCCTCGGAACAAAAAGTTACCGCCTTGATAGTTACTGTGATTGGTTATACAAATTTTTCAACCAATAAACATACAAATTACATTTACTTTTAACAAAGCGCTGCCACTTGTGAACTGAAAAAAATCTAACTGAGGGTGAGTCAACAGAAATGTACTGCCTTGTCTAAACTCACACAGAGTGGTGGCACACTTTGTGCTACAACATGCATAAATATCATTGACTATTGAAAAAGAGTGCTTGTTCCGGATCCACCACGTTTTGCAATGACCTACCCCCTCGGATAAAAAAATTACCACCTTAATAGTTTACTATGATTGGTCATACAAATTTTTCAACCAATACAAATTGTGTTTACTTTTAATGAAAGCGCTGCCACTCTATGTGAATTGAAGAGAATCCAACTGAGGGTGAGTCAGCAAAAACGTACTGCCCTGTCTGAACTCACCCCCTTAGGCGCCCAAAGGTGGCTCCATAATTTGACTTACTTGTGGGGCTAAGGACCTTTTGCTTGCTGCCCAAGAAACCTTAGCCGCCCAAAGAAATTCTGCCACCCTCGAAGAAGGTGGCAGAGGACTTACATGTGGGGCTGCTCCATAGTTGGACTTACATGTAGGGCTAAGGACCTTTTGCTTGCTGCCCAAGAAACCTTAGCCACCCAAAGGAACTCTGCCATGCTCAAAGAAGGGCTGCCGGAACTGGAAGCAGTGCCTGTTCTGGCATGTGCCCAGGCTTGTGTGGATGGCCAAAGGGACTCAGGCCCCTGAAACAGTGCTGTGCTCAGGTCTGCCCAGGATTGTATAGGTGGCCAACTGCCTTCACAAAAACTCAGTGTGAGTTCACACATGGTATTACTGTTTTGCTGACTCGGTATGAGTGCCATCCTCTTCATTTCACACAGAGCGGCGTTCCTTAAAAATATATGTATGCATGTAAACTCATTGGATGAGCCATGTCAGATCGCTACAAAAATGTACCTGGGGGGAAGGTCATCTCAAGTAATGGTGGAGCCGGACCATATTGCTTTTTCTAAAACAAATAAAATGCTGACATTTGGAGTTGTTCCGCAACTCCGTATGAACTCATCCTTGGTGGCTTGAGTTTCTTTAGGAGCTGTTCCAACCCTCCTTAGAGAGTCCTTAATCTGCCAACGTCGTCTCTAGTCCATCCACCAACAGTATGACCGAAAGACTTAAATCGTGAGACTTAAATCGAGATTTAATAATTGTTTAAATTGTTCAAGTATCCAGAGCAAAAATAAATATCAAGGTTTTCATCCTAGAGAAGAGATCTTCAGTTTCGAAACACAGAGTGTATGTATGTATTTCACACATATACATCACATATCGTGATACATGCAACATTATAAATCAAGATATAAAAACTCTATATAGTATCTAAATCAAATGGTCAACAAACAAGCATAAAAAAATGCATGTATGTCAAGGCTGCCCTAAGTATGTATGATATTTTTTTAATGTAATAAAGATCATTCCAGAGATTTAAATAATGAGCAATTTAAAAACTATATATTTTTCAGCAGAAAAAATGCGATTTTATCACCCTATGCTTAAAAAAATAACAATAATAAAGATCGTTCCAGAGATTTATATAAGAACAATTTATAAGGATAGTATTTTTCAACAAAAAACTGTGATTTTATCACCCTATGCATCCAGCCTTCAATAAAAAGATGCATGTATGTCAAGGATGCCCTAAGTATGTATGATTGAAAAAAACAGAAATGTAATAAAGATCGTTCTAGAGATTCAAATAGAGAGCAATTTAAAAGGATTTTATTTTGCAACAAAAAACTGCAATTTTTTCAACAAAAAATTTGCAATTTTTTCAACAAAAAATTTGCAATTTTTTCAACAAAAAATTTGCAATTTTTTCAACAAAAAATTTGCAATTTTTTCAACAAAAAATTTGCAATTTTTTCAACAAAAAAATTGCAATTTTATCACCCTTCCCTTTAGGTGGATGGGCTGCCAACTTCAAGTCTATTAGCAAAATTCCTCAGTCAGAATAGCGATTAAAAAAAATACCATCACCCAGCAAATTTGCCCAGCAGGGTATGTTGTCGCTCAGCTTATATGAACTCCATCACGTCCTTGGGGTCGCAATTGATTCCTTTCCAAATACGGATAAGCTGCCCCCGCACAGCTTCCCTCTTTTCTTGATCATCATAACCCTGAACAGTCTATGTGACACTCCCCTCTTCTCCTGCAATAGGAGGGAGATTTCTAGCTGTGGTGCTCATGAAGGTGATAATGAAGGGTGTCAATCATTCAATTCCCCCTACTTCCATGGAAAACACAACTACGGTGGGAACTTACACTATGTTCTCCAACCATCGGCTTGCATGTGCTGCCCCTTTGCTCCTTCCTCTATGTTCTCCAACCACCGGCTTGAATGTGATCCCTCTTTCCTCCCTCCTCCTAGAAGTGTCCCATAATAGCGATTAAAAAAAATACCATCACCCAGCAAATTTGCCCAGCAGGGTATGTTGTCGCTCAGCTTAGATGAACTCCATCACGTCCTTGGGGTCGCAATTGATTCCTTTCCAAACACGGATAAGCTGCCCCCACACAGCTTCCCTCTTTTCTTGATCATCATAACCCTGAACAGTCCATGTGACACTCCCCTCTTCTCCTGCAATAGGAGGGAGATTTCTAGCTGTGGTGCTCATGAAGGTGATAATGAAGGGTGTCAATCATTCAATCCCCCCTACTTCCATGGAAAACACAACTACGGTGGGAACTTACACTATGTTCTCCAACCATCAGCTTGCATGTGCTGCCCCTTTGCTCCTTCCTCTATGTTCTCCAACCACCGGCTTGAATGTGATCCCTCTTTCCTCCCTCCTCCTAGAAGTGTCCCATAATAGCGATTAAAAAAATACCATCACCCAGCAAATTTGCCCAGCAGGGTATGTTGTCGCTCAGCTTATATGAACTCCATCATGTCCTTGGGGTCGCAATTGATTCCTTTCCAAACACGGATAAGCTGCCCCCACACAGCTTCCCTCTTTTCTTGATCATAACCCTGAACAGTCTATTTGACACTCCCCTCTTCTCCTGCAATAGGAGGGAGATTTCTAGCTCTGGTGCTCATGAAGGTGATAATGAAGGGTGTCAATCATTCAATCCCCCCTACTTCCATGGAAAACACAACTACGGTGGGAACTTACACTATGTTCTCCAACCATCGGCTTGCATGTGCTGCCCCTTTGCTCCTTCCTCTATGTTCTCCAACCACCGGCTTGAATGTGATCCCTCTTTCCTCCCTCCTCCTAGAAGTGTCCCATACCTACTTCCATGGAAAACACAACTAAGGTGGGAACTTATACTATAAGTTCTCCAGCCACCGGTTTGCATGTGCTCCCCCTTTGCTCCTTCCTCTATGTTCTCCAACCACTGGCTTGCATTACTTCCATGGAAAACACAACTAAGGTGGGAACTTATACTATGTTCTCCAACCACCGGTTTGCATGTGCTCCCCCTTTGCTCCTTCCTCTATGTTCTCCAACCACTGGCTTGCATGTGCTCCCCCTTAGCTCCTTCCTCCTGCTAGAGGTGTCCCATAACACCCCATGCAAGAGGGTATGAGACATGACAAGCTGAACTATCCCAACTCCATGAGCTCTGATGGTTTTATTGCACGTTGCCTTGCCTGCTCCATACAATCAGAGAGAGGTGCTCTAATACCAATGTTAAATCCATCAAGATATTCCCTGGCACCTGCAAGACAAGTCAAGACTCAAGCCATATTCACAAATAACAAAAGGGCAGACATAAGCCTCACCTCCCAGCCATACAACCAATACGGGCTCACCCCCAAGCCTGTGCCTACAGCCAAAGCAGTCAGCCATGCTGGTTTCCCATTCCGCCAGCCCCCCCTCCACAATGGGTGATGAGGCTTTGTCAAGGGCCAAGAATCTTACAAATGAGCGCATGGGTTCTATTTATAGACTCTAATTGAGGAGGTGGCTTCAGACTAGGCAGCCATTTCGCACTTGACCAAACACTTAATTATATAGGCACTCATTCAGATGTCCTTTTGAGTTTGGGGCTGGTGGGACACTTCAAGAAATGAGAAGGGATAATCATCCAGAGAAGAGAACAGAATATTTAGAAAACATGGTGGACAATAACCATACAATTATTGTGGATCGATCAGTGGAGTCTCATTTGTAAAATGACTAACTTATGCAAAGAGAGTTTGGCCCCTACAACGGTATTCTCAATTGTAGCATCATATGCAAATAGAGTTACGTCCTCATAATTGTATCCCTGCAAAATCATGTGGCTAGTTGATCATTTTGACCCTTTATCAATTTGTCTTTTCAAAACTAAATTACCCCCCGAAAGAAAGAAAGGAACAAGGAAAAGGACTTCCTTTTCAATGCAATCAGCCCCAAAGGTGTGACTTCTTTTCCAATGCAAGGTCATCCATTCATAGGTGTTACTTCTTTATCAACGTAGGGTTCAGCCAATTAAAGATACCAAGTCGAACTATAATGATGTAAGTCTTTCAAATGTCCAATGGCTTGTATTTTAGAGAAAAACAAGCAAAGTTGTATTCATCACACATTTTAACGTAGAAAAGTCTTGAAAAGTTAACAAAAAACCTTTATCTTTATTAAAAAATAAAAGAGTAAGCACATGTAAATAAATGAAGGACCTCAAAAAATTAAAATGAAATAAATTTTTTTACAAAGCTAATAGGCACATGTAGAGCTTCTAAACTTTTATAACCCTTGAGAAAAATGCAAAGAAGCTTGATCAGTGGAACAAACGCATATTAATGCAAGGCTTAAATCCTAGTGATTCATTCAATGCACAAAGACTATATTCCAATCTATTTCCACGAGTTAAGGAGGGCACGTTGCAAGGCTTCTGAAACTCTATTTGTTTATGCTACTAATGAATGAGAAAAGCCTTCTCTATTATTGATACTGTTGTGCAGCAAAACCTTGCACAACTTCCCAGTTACAAGCCAGGAAAGAGTGCTGAGCAGATGGATCCCCACTGCATCATAGAAAAGGACGATTATATGTGTTATTTTCTGTTCAAGAGAATAAGGCATCGGCATTCTAAAATCGCCAGCAAAGCTAAAGCTATTGAGCATATATTTGATCTCCAGCATATTCACATACTTCGAAAAATGCATTTAGAACCTGTATGCCACGAAGTACATGATAATCTATATGCCAACAAATACATAAGAATCAATATTCCAGTAAATATAAAGCTCGCTCAGAAGCAAGATTTACGTCAAAAGAGTGAGATATTAATTAATTACCAGCCAAAAGCCCAGCAAAACTAACGCTATTGTGCGCATATTCAATCTCCAGCATATTCACATACTTCGAAAAATGCATTTAGAACCTGTATGCCACGAAGTACATAATAATCTATGCCAACAAATACATAAGAATCAATATGCCAATAAGTATAAAGCTCATTCAGAAGCAAGATTAATGTCAAGAGAGTGAGATATTACTTAATTACCAGCCAAAAGCCCCTATAGACATGTGATTCTTTCATCAACTTTAGAAAGTGTGGCCTGTTGGATTTGAATTGTTTTGCAGCTTGAAAAACCCTCTGTCGTTCCTCAGCTGATACTGGGCGTCGCTTGGATATGAATGATGCAGTTATGTATTCCATATCCTTAGTAGCTTTTGCTATGTGTCCCTGAGTTGCCTCACCAGCACAGTATGGAGGAACATCAGGATCATCGTTACCGGAGTCCGAATCGGAAGGCATGTCCCCATCAGAGCTATCTTGATGAAGATCCTCGTCGTCAGAAGAAGGTTTCTGCTTAATGTCATGACTCATATTTGGTTGACATTTTGGTTCTTCTACGTTTCCTCCCCTGTCGTCTTTGTACGTGATTACCTGTGTTTCCATTCTAATAGCAGGAGCACCTTCATCAGCACCGTTCGCAGTAGGAATCATCTGTGCTCCAACTTGTTGAGAGTTTTCGTTACCTTCCATATCCAGTGTGCATGCAAGTGAGTGTTCTGTTAGAATCATGCACACATCCTCAGAATCTGCAGGTGAATCCATATCCATGCCTACAGTTCTATTATTATGGTTCATTTTCAGTTCCACGACGCCCTTTCTCTCTTCACTGTCGGAAAACTTGGTCGCACCATCGAGACATGCGATGCCATTTTGTACTAGTGTTACATCGTCTGCACTTGAGATTTGATAGGGTGACCCCGATGATGGCTTTGGTGTGCATTCTTCACATTCGTCCTCTTCATCGTCATCAATAACGATAACAGATGGTGGCGACCGGTTCCCAATGTCGTCCTTTCTCCTCTTAAAATCGCCATCTGTACACTCACTTGTAAGGCCTGCATCACATGCAAGTCTTTTTCTGGAACCATTTCCGTTTTGCACTGGCCTAGACCCAGCATCTTTAGCTGCAGATGGCAGTACCTTTTCACACCCATTGCTTTCATATATGGACACAGAGAAACAGCCTTTCGATGTAAGCTTGAAAATAACCAAGTCTCCGGCTACAATCGAATGATCCTGTATAAAGTTGCCCCATCCAGTAGTGAATGCCAGGTTCCTCAATGAAGTTCCCTCCATAACAACAGGCCATTTCTCTCCAGTTGGTCCCTGTAGATGCATTTTCGAGTATAAAGGTTCATCAAATGTTGACGTTCGATCGATCCTAATATTCTTTCCACATAGAAAATCCGGCGGGATAGGCTGCATCAATGCAAATTGACGTTAAAAAGATAGTATGTAACTATCTGAAGCATAGATACCCAGAATAGGAAGTAAAACCTACCAGAGTGAGGGAAGAAGACGAGGGGGGAGCGGGGAGAATCGAATAGAAGGACGGCGTGTAAAAATATGGAGAGAAACCATGACCCAGAATTTGACGACACTGATGCGTGCATGAAGGACAGGCGCTGAAGGGAGGTTGTTCATAGTTCTCTGCAGACATCGCTGGAGGAAAGCAATGGAGGGAAATATGTGGAATACCACCACGTAAGTACAGAGGCTGGAGCCCGGGAATGACATCCACTCGAGAAGCGAGAAAGAATACCGTTGGATTCCCCGCGTAGCATTGACTTCACAATCCAAGTTTACATATCTGCAAATTACTGCTGTTTTTGTAGCCGTTAATAACCTCTTCTTTTTTTTTTTGTCCCATGCCGTTAAGGCAGTTGGTTGGGTCTTTCGTCTCTTGAGGTGGGGGCGAGAGTTCAATCACCGGCCACATGTAAGGGACATGTATAACCTGGAATGATGAAGCATATGGCTGATGTACCATCGTTTGACTAGCTCTGCGGTAGTTGTGATCGCCGTTCAACCCAGTCTTGTAAACCCCTGTTCTTGTGAGATAAGGGGGATCCCATGGGTATTATGCCCTTCCTTGTACAGTTGCAATTTCAAAGTTAAAGTCCAGAGGAGTAGGCCTCGGCCGAGGCTCCATTTTTAAAAAAAATAAAATTAAAAAAAAACCTTTTTTTTTGTAGTCCCAGGCCGTTTGTCTAGGTGGTTGGGCCTCTCGTCTCTTAAGGCGGGGGCGAGAGTTGAACCCCCACCGGCACCATGTAAGGGACATGTTTAATTTGGAAAGTTGTACCTTGTGGTTGATGTGCCATCGTTTGTCTTGCCCCACAGTAGATGTGACCACAATTTAAACCAGCTATGTAAACCCCTCTTCTTGTGGGATAAGGGGGGTCCCATGGGTACAGGAGTAGGCCTCGGCCGAACCTTCAACTTTAAAAAAACTTTTTTTTTTGTACTTTTTCTTTAAATCCACTACTTAGGGGTGGGTTGGTTTAACACTATTTTTGAGGTGGAAGTCTTGTGTTCAACCTTAGAGCTACATACTTAATACTTAATGCTTTTGGCCAGTTTACATAGGTTGTAACTAGTTGTAATCTTGTCTTACCTTGCTTTGTGGGATACGAGGGTCTTCATGTACTATGTCCATTCACTTGTACAATTGTACTTTCAAAGTTAAAGCAAGGGGAATAGGCATTTGCCGAACCTCCATATTTTCTTTTAAATGGTAAATCTTGAGGGATGTGGATCATAAGATCAAACTTCCTTTTAAATAAATAATATTAACAATAATTTCTTTTTAAATACAAAAACTATTTTAAACAACCATAATTAACAATGATTCTATTGTACTTTTGTCTATGATGTGCTTGTATTTAAGAGGTTGATTTCTGATATCTTCCATTAACTCTTTGTAACTCTCTCTAAAACATAGATTTTCTTTCGAATTTTGGTCGTCATCATTGTTGCACCTTCTGGCTATCCTACCCCTACTCTGTGGAATATTGGAATCCCAAAGGCACTTCCTCTCCACTAATTATTATTTTATTTATTGATTTCAAGCAAGCGAGACTATGCCTCAGTCGAACTTCCTCTTTTTTTAAAGAAAAAAAGAAAAATTAACAAAAGAAAAAACTAATATGGAAAGACACAAAAAAGGCTAATAAATCTCTCATTAGATGGGGATCCATTTATGATCCGTCCCACTACTCTCAAACACAAAGGTCTCAATAAGATGCAATGGGGGAAGCTCTTATGGCACTTGGTCTTCATAGCCAACCAGGCTAGAGAATCAAGGACAGACTCCTCAATAGGATTATTGCTAGGGATGTTGAACAATTGATTGCTTTCCCAAGCAAGTTCTATTGCTATGAAATCCTTTGATTGACTTGCAAAATCATCCATATTCTACTCAAAATCTAGGCACTCAATGGTGGCCTAAGTCCATTTTCCCTAAAGCACCTCTTACTTCAAGGAAGGGCAATGTTTGTCATGAAGCTTTGTGGTTGGTTTATATTCCTCTTTCAAGAAACTTTCAAAGCATCACACGCTTTTACCTCCAATGAGGGGATGTAAGATGCTAGGAACTTGAAATCCCATGAAATCGATGCCTTTGAGTTGTATCCATCTACCTTCCTCAAAGGTCAAAAAATCCTTCTAGGTCTTGAACCTCTTTGACCAAATTTTTCTTGGCTTTTGAGAGATCATCCCCCCCAATCATTTTGATGTCCGTAATGGGGAACCGACTATTTAGAGTATCTACTACAATAGCAAAGAGGTCGGCAATAAGAGGCCATGCTTGCATTCTTAAATGCCTAAGATCGAAAGGGTCCATAATCTTGCCACTAATACTTTCGACTACATGGTCTTCAACTTTTCCCTTAAGTTGAAGACCATGTAGTCGAAAGTTCTGTCAATGGGCATGTCTAAAAAAGATTTCAGGATGAAGTCCTACTCAAGTCTATAATAAGTCTTGTCAAGGTCAATCTTGACAAACATAAGTATTGCTTTCATGTTTAACCTAATGGCTGGGCTCGCAAAGATCATCTATTACCATCGAGGATCACACATAGACCTCATCTCACTTGGAAGTTAGGGTTCCACAAATGTTCGGGCTCTCACAATGGCTTCTCATCATAATGGGAGCCTTACAACTTAGAGCATCATGGATCATTTTTGGTCACTTGAGAGTGGATTATTGAGTATATCTAACACCCCCCTCAATGTCCACAATGCAAGGAACTACCTCTTTGGTCCAATCCCAAGCTTTGGAAAGTGTCGATGAAGTTGCTCTCTCCCAAGAGCTTTGGTGTGCACATAGTGATACTAAATTTCTATGTGCTTTGTATGTGCATGGAAAACAGGATTCTTGGTGATAGCCATGCAACTTTGGTTGTCGCACTTCAACCATGTAGCATCCTATCCTTGTATTCCTATGTGACATAGGATCCTCCTCAACCATACTACTTCACATGCAGTAGCACATGTTGCTTTGTACTTAGCTTTAGTAGAAGATAATGCTATAGTCGATTGCTTCTTACTGATCCAAGAGAAAATCCTTGATCCTAAAGAAAAGCAATATCCAAAAATTGATTTTTTGGTATCAATATCTCTTGCTCAATCTAAATCATAGTATCCAACTAGAGATGATCTTTCTTCATAGATAGGCTATAAGGAATGCTAAAGGCCTTTCTTGCTCATCATGTGACAAGAGGCACCACTCTCCAACACCCATGAGTCATCTATTTCTAAATCTTTAGTCAAGGAGCAATCATATGCAAGTGCTAAACACTTTGACACTCTCCCCATCAACAAACATTTCTGCTCCTAGTTGATTCTCAAAGTTTTGAATGTGTGTCTGATTATGAGTTTTATATTGATTTCTCAATATGTTCCATGCTTCACAAGCCTTGGTAGTATGTTGAATGAGAGTCAGAACACTATCAGTAGTACTTGTAACTAGAGCATAGAGTGCATCTGTGTTTTTGTGTTTTGAAGCACGTAGAAGATCAGCATCAAGAGGAGTCATTCGGCCAAGATTATTTGGACCATGTGTTTTTTGGGCTCATGATCAGTTCCAAGAAAAGTCTCCAGAAGCTAATCAAGGATAGAAGTGATTTTAAACTTCCAAAAGCTATGATTTGTACCATCAAGCTTACCTTCCATGAAGGCTGGTGGTCATATCCGCAACGTTGGGATGACTGCCATCATAGCTGCTCTTGCATGTGCTTCACCTACTCTTGTTGAAAAACCACCTTGATTCCTAGTCATGGATGATGATGCATTGCTTGACATCTTCTCTCTTTTGTTTTTGAAGTCTTTGCAACCTCTTCATTTCTACATTTGCACCATTCAGAGCCTCTTGACCTTTGATACCATGTAAGAAACAATAGCTTAGCGGAATAGACTAGTAGATAGAGTTGAGAGGAAAAATGAAGATAGACACAAACTGAGAGATGGAGAACTCAAACTCTCAAATTGCCAAGAGTAATGCAGCTAAAATTATTGTGTTGTCCACCCATGCGCTCCCAAAGTGGAGCTTAGATGGTGATCTATATAGACTCTAGATGAAGGGCTTACTATTGTGCAATATTTGTTGGAGAAACAATCACTAATTGGACATATATTTGAAGGCCAAAGCTTCAGAAGAAAATCACATGCCTATGTGGAGGGACAAATTCACAAGTGTATTATATTTGTAAAGTTAGTTCACTTTAGTTCTAGAAGTTTTTTAAAATCACGAGAATGAGAAAATCTATATAAGTTAGTTTGTATCAACTCACGCGAAGTGAGAAGAAGTAGAAGAGAGTGAGAGAAAGTCAATAGAAGTTCATTTTTTTGTATGGTTGAGTATAATTGGGCTTCTCTGAGTGAGAAAGCACGTGTAAGCTTTTGAGTTTTCATAGCTATGATAAGAACTAGTTAAAGTTCTGTGTATAAGTCTTCTTCTTCCATCTCCAGTGTTTGTCTTCTGTGTAATTTTTTGAAGAATTGAAGTTTTTCCAAGCAAGTCAATGCGTAGCATCGAATGTATGTTGAAAGGTTGAGTTTTATGCAGGAAGTCGATGCCTGGTATCAAATCTAAGCTGATAAATCCTTGTCTTCATATCTGACTTTTATCTATTGCCAAATCTTCTTGAAAAGATGAAGTTTGTGGAGCAACTCGATGCTTGGCATCGAGTTTCAACATAAAGTCGATGCCTGGCATCGACTTCTAACATAAAAGTGATCTTGTTCATGTCTGTGTTCAAGGGGGTGATTCTGGCATTGAAAAAGTGGCTAAAAAAGCTCAAAGTCGATGCTTGGCATCGACTTTTGGTTGCAAGTCAATGCTACGCATCGAATTTTCATTTTTAGACACTCAGATTTACTAAAACAGGCAAAATTACCAGTTTTGGAAGTCATATAGGGTCATCTTGTAAAGGCTATATCTTGAGTTCTAAAGATCCCTTTCTTGCAAATAATAACTTTTTGGAAATCTCTACTCTTCTATTTTCATCCACCAAAAGATCTTGGAGAAATAATGTTTGTGCTAAGAGAAATTAGCAAAATACTAAAGGTATGTCATTTCAATGATTGGAAATTTCTGAAGAAGTAAACTTCTTGGTTTTGGCTATCACTTCTCAAAGTTTGGAGTGGCAATGAGTTAATGGTGATCATAGAGGTTGTCTAGTGTCACATTAATTCATTTCTTGTGATGTTTCACACATCAAAAAGTGGTATCAGAGCAGAAAAGGTCCTAAAGAGCAGAAGGCAGCAAAGGTACGAGAAGTTTTGAAAAGTTTTTCATTAAAGGTTGAAAGGTGAAGCATTTGAAGACACAAGGCATCAAAAGGTTACTTCAAAAGTATCCTCATACAAAAAGAACTCCAAAAGGTATTATTCTTTATCCTTTAAGCTCACAGGTTGTAGCAGAAGGAAAGGAGTATGGCAGATCATATCTCCATTGACAAACTGGACAGAGATAATTACACTGCATGGGTAATGAGAATGGAAGCCTTACTTATGAGTAAGGATCTCATGGTATATGTAACAGGTGAAGAAGAGAAGCCAGTATTTGAAGATGAAAGCCGACCAAAGAAAGAGGAACTTGATGCTTTAAAGCATTGGTAGAAGAAGGATGCAAGTGCAAAAGCTTACATCTACAATACAATCTTAGATCATTTGCTACCACATATCAGAGGATTGGAATCATCTGAAGATATATGGAATGCATTGGAGTATCATTTCCAAAGTACCACTAAAGCGAGGAAAGCAAGTCTATGGTCAGATTTTACAACATTCAAGAAGAAGCCAAGTCAAAGTATTAGTGATTATGTCACTAAGATGAAGGATCTTGCAGATAGTCTTGGATCCATAGATGAAGATATTGAGGATCACAGGTTGATTGCTCAATTACTTACAGGTTTGAGAGGAGATGAAAGGTGGAAACCTTTTGTCTTATCAACATAACTTTCATTATATCATTATGTTCCGAATTTGAACCAGCTGCTTGGTTTGATGCTCACATTTGAGCAAGACTTGAAGGGAGATGGAGATAAAGGACAAAGTTCTGCAATGTACATGAAGAACAAGAAGAAAGGAGATAAAGGTAAAGCAAAGGATGAAGAAGAGTCAAGTTCTCAAGTTTATTTTGCAAGAGGTAGAGGCACAGGCAGAGGAAGAGGTTTTGGAAGAGGAAGAGGTAATCAGAATAACAATAAGAAGGCTTGCTGGATCTGTGGATTGAGTAATCATTTGGCTCATGACTGTTGGCATAATCAACAAGGATCAAATCAAAATAAAAATAACGATAGCAGAGGCAGAGGTGGAAGATATCAAAGTGATTTTCAAAGAGCTATACAAAGTCAAAGAGGAGGCTATGGTAGAGGTGGAGGAAGAAGTTGGGGACAGAATCAATCCTACAACACCACCTATTACAATTATGCAAATGACACACAGAATGAAGGTCATAGATCATTGATGATGAACTCAATCAGCACATCAGATAAAGAAGATCTAAAGGTATTTTACATTGACTCTAGATGTTCTAATCATTTGTCAGGAAACATAGAATTGATGTCAGAATTGGAAAAAGGTATTTCTAGTTATATAGTTCAAACAAGTGATAATACAAGACATAGTGTACATTCAATTGGAAAAGTGAAATGCAAGAGTGGAGCAAATTTGCTAACCAATGTTTTGTATGTTCCCACAATACCTAAAAACTTGATTAGTGTGGGACAGATAGTTGAAAAAGGTTTTCAAGTCAGGTTTACAAATGAAGGAGTATTTGTTGAAGATCCAGAGAATGGATATAATCAGATTGTCTCTGGTAAGAAAGAAGGTAGACTCTTTACTTTAAGAGTGCAAGGGAACATTGGTCAAGCTTCACTCACACATGGTGAAGGAGTGATTACAAAACTTGATCTCTGGCATAAGAGATTAAGTCACTTCAATGAAAGAGGAATTAAAGCTATGGTTGCTAATCAATCTGTACTAGGATTACCAAATGTGCAAAGTCAACATATGGTTTATAAATGTGAAGCATGTCAAATGGGAAAAGCACACAGGTTACCATTTCAAAAGAAAGGATTCAAACATGATGGATTACTAGAGCTCATTCATACAGATGTATGGGGACCAACAAAAGAAGGATCTATCAGTGGCTCAAGGTACTATGTTCTTTTTATTGATGATGCTACAAGATGGATAACTCTGTATGTTTTGAAGGAAAGATCAAAAGTGTTTGGAGCCTTCAAGCATTTTCATGCGTATGCAGAGAGAGTCACATGTCAAAAGCTTAAGAGACTGAGGTTTGATTGAGGGGGAGAATACTTCTCCCAAGAGTTAAATGATTATCTTTGGAATGCAGGTATTAAGAGAGAAATAACCTGTAGGTACACACCACAATAAAATGGTTTAGCAGAAAGAAGGAACATGACTTTGGTTGAGTTTGCTAGAGCTATGCTGAAGGAGAAGAATTGTCCAAATTATCTTTGGGCTTAGGCTGTAAATATAGCTACATATCTTGTGAATAGATTACCATGTGCAACTCTAAATGGAATGACTCCATATGAAGCTTGGTGGGGTAAGAAAACAACACTAGATCATTGTAGAGTGTTTGGATCAATTGCATATGCTTATGTGCCATCACAACTTAGACATAAACTTGAACCAAAGGTAGAAAAATATGTGTTCATTGATTATGATGAAAAGCAGATGGGTTACAGGTTGTGGAATCCTTTAACCAAAAAATTTCTTGTTTCTAGAGATGTTACATTTGATGAACAGAAAAGTTGGTATGCATATCAAAGTCATACAGATGAAGAATTTGAAGAAGAGGTAAGAAGATGTGAGAAAGGAAAATCAATTATGCAGGTAAATAGAGATGAAGACTATATGCGAGCAAGTACATCCAGAAGTGGATTAGCAAGAAGGAATGAAGAAACTCCTATATTTGATGAAGAGGTGTATCCAGACACATATGAAGAATGTGAACCAAGGAGGTCAAGCAGGACTAGAAGGCAACCAGAAAGGTATTCTTATGATACTTCTTACATAACTCAGAAGAACTATGCATATATGGTCCAAGATGATGAAGAACCTAAAACTATGATGAAGCAAAAGGTAAGAAACAATGGGAAGAAGCAATGAAGGAAGAATTCAATGCACTGGAGGAGAACAAGACATGGGAACTTGTTCCTGAACCAAATGGCAAGAAAGTAATTGGAAATAAATGGGTTTATAAAGTGAAGAAGCTTGCAGATGGAAGTATAGCCAGATACAAAGCTAGACTGGTGGTGAAAGGCTATGCCCAAACCTATGGCATAGATTATGATGAGACATTCACTCCTGTAGCTAAGATGTCAACTATAAGGACAATCATTGCTATTGCAGCTTCAAAAGGATGGACCCTAAGTCAATTGGATATAAAGAATGCATTCTTGAATGGATACATATTAGATGAGGTATACATGGAAAACCTGAAGGGTTTATAGATTCTAGGTATCCAAATTTTGTTTGTAGGTTGAGAAGAGCACTCTATGGATTGAAGCAAGCTCCAAGAGCATGGAACTATAGACTAGTGAAGTATCTCAATGATCTTGGATATCAAAGTTCAATTACTTGAAAAAGAATTCAACATCAGTGATCTAGGAAAGTTATCATACTTTCTTGGAATGGAGGTCACTTATACAGATCATGGCATATATGTATCACAAGAAAGGTATCTTCTGAATCTATTGAAGAAGTTGATATGGAAAATTGCAGAGAAGCTTCAACTCCACTTGAAGTTAATCACAGCTTAGTAAATATGATCGTGCAGAATACAAAGATATGAGGAAGTATCAATCTCTTGTGGGTAGTTTGATTTATGCTACACTAACAAGACTTGATCTTAGTTATGCATTGGGAGTTTTTTCACAATTCATGCATTTTCCAAAGGACCCACATTGGATTGCAGGTCAAAGAGTTCTCAGATATATGAAAGGAACTATAAAGGAAGGATTATATTATCCTTTTACATCATATTTGAAGTTGAGAGCCTATAGTGACTCAGACTGGGCATGTAACCAGGATGACAGAAGATCAACTCATGGTTACATGATTTACATTAGTGATAAGCTTGTAAGTTGGTGTTCAAAGAAACAACATACAGTAGCATTATCATCAACTGAAGCTGAGTACAAAGGACTTGTGGAAGCAGCTAAGGAGGTTATATGGATGCAGACATTGTTCAAAAGCTTGGGCATTGATCAAGGTATACCTACAATACATGGAGATAATATGAGTTCACTTTATCTTGCAGCAAATCCAGTATTTCATGGAAGAACAAAACATATAGAGATACATTATCATTTCCTGAGAGAAAAGGTAATGGATAAAGAAACTGATGTGGAGTACATTTCTACAAAGGATCAGATAGCAAATATAATTACAAAGAGCTTGGATGGTGTGAAGACCAGCAGATTCAAAAGCATGGCAGGAGTAAAAGAAAAAGAAGATGATATGAAGAAACAGGGAATGTCAATTAGTGATTGAGGGGGAGCTGTTGGAGAAACAATCACTAATTGGACATATATTTGAAGGCCAAAGCTTCAGAAGAAAATCACATGCCTATGTGAAGGGACAAATTCACAAGTGTATTATATTTGTAAAGTTAGTTCACTTTAGTTCTAGAAGTTTTTTAAAATCACGAGAATGAGAAAATCTATATAAGTTAGTTTGTATCAACTCACGCGAAGTGAGAAGAAGTGGAAAAGAGTGAGAGAAAGTTAGTAGAAGTTCATTTTTTTGTATGGTTGAGTATAATCGGGCTTCTCTGAGTGAGAAAGCACGTGTGAGCTTCTGAGTTTTCATAGCTATGATAAGAACTAGTTAAAGTTCTGTGTATAAGTCTTCTTCTTCCATCTCCAGTGTTTGTCTTCTGTGTAATTTTTTGAAGAATTGAAGTTTTTCCAAGCAAGTCGATGTCTGGCATCAAATGTATGTTGAAAGGTTGAGTTTTATGCGGGAAGTCGATGCCTGGCATCGAATTGAAACTGATAAGTCCTTCTCTTCATATCTGACTTTTATCTATTGCCAAATCTTCTTGAAAAGATGAAGTTTGTGGAGCAACTCGATGCTGGCATCGAGTTTCAACATAAAGTCGAACCTTGGCATCGATTTCTAACATAAAAGTGATCTTGTTCATGTCTGTGTTCAAGGGGGTAATTCTGGCGCTAAAAAAGTGGCTAAAAAAGCTCAAAGTCGATGTCTAGCATCGACTTTTGGTTGCAAGTTGATGCTAGGCATCGAATTTTCATTTTTAGACACTCAAATTTACTAAAACATGCAAAATTTCCACTTTTGGAAGTCATACATGGTCATCTTGTAAAGGCTATATCTTGAGTTCTAGAGATCCGTGTCTTGCAAATAATAGCTTGTTGGAAAGCTCTACTCTTCTAGTTTCATCCACCAGAAGATCTTTGAGAAATAATATTTGTGCTAAGAAAAATTAGCAAAATATGGAAGGTATGTCATTTCAATGATTGAAAAATTTTGAAGAAATAAGTTCTTGGTTTTGGCTATCAATTCCCAAAGTTTGGAGTGGCAATGAGTTAATGATGACCATAGAGGTTGTCTAGTGTCACATTAATTCATTTCTTGTGATGTTTCACACATCGACAATACTATGTAAAGCTACACATGGACCATGCTTATATAGCTTTTACAATGGGAGTCAATATAGATAAACATAGTCGAGAAATAGAAAATAGTCGACAAAATATATAATCCAACCATATCTCCCTGACGAGAAGTCCTACTGTCTCAGCCCTACGCACCGAGAGGATAGGCCCCTCGAACCCCAAAGAAGGGGGCAAGCCCCCCCCTCTACACTCCCCCCATTAAGGTTCTATGGGGAAACCACGTGATACCACAAAGCCTTTGTTTTCACCTTGAATGGCAACCCAATGGCCTGAAAATTTACACCCTACCTAACCTAATGGCTAGGCTCACAAAGATCATCAGATTCTATTACCATCAATGATCACACATAAACCTCATCTTACTTGTAAGTTATAGTTCCACAAATGTATGTGTTCTCATAATGGATTCCTCTCATAATCTTAGAGCACCATGGATCATTTGTAGTCACTTGAGGGTGGACTATTGAGGATATCTAATAGAAGGCCATCACGAGTAGTTTTGCTCATTGAATCACGTCTATGCTATAGAGTATCAACCATCACAATTTCATTCATTAATGAGAAATTGGTGTACATCCATATTCTGGCTAAAACTCCCTATAAATACACTCAATAATGTAGTCTAGTCTATCTTTATCATGAATTTCATATGAAGGAGTGTGCAGTCATCAAACCACCTCTATGAGTGACCAGATATGTTGATGCAT
Source organism: Ceratopteris richardii (assembly GCA_020310875.1). Lineage (NCBI taxonomy): Eukaryota > Viridiplantae > Streptophyta > Polypodiopsida > Polypodiales > Pteridaceae > Ceratopteris > Ceratopteris richardii. Next base: position 16,667,874 of record CM035443.1, on the reverse strand, counting down.
AGAAATGCCAACTCTATCCATGTAGATTCATCCATCTTCATCACATTTATATTCTTTGCTCATGTGCACATCAAGGTGTGTCGGGTGTGTTTGAAGTAGGTGGTTGTGGCCCGTGACACAATCATGGTGGTGTAGATGCATCATCACCACCACAACATCCACTTCCACTTGAATGTCAACCTTGTGATCAATGTGATGATGAGCTAGCTACTAATTGAGGATGCTCTAGATGATACACCAAATATGTAATCATGTCATATACTAGGCACTCAAGAAGTATACCACTCATGATACCCAAGAGATAGGATGTCCGTAGGTGCAATCTGCCTTGTACATGGTCTAATAGGAGAAAATGATGGAGGAGGAGTCTCAGAACGAGTTGTAAGAGTGGATGCTTTGAACATTTACAATGCCAATTACATCTCTGCATGACCCATAGGAGATAAGATATTGTAGAATTCCCACATCTCTATATAGCCTCGTGTATTATCATCGACCATGCTACAAAAAGGAACCCACATCAATAATGTTTCATAATCATAAATAAAATTTCATTAAAAATAAATCAGGTATAAAAAATTAGGTTTTTAATATTAATAGTAGTATATATATACTTAAATATTGATGCTTGTATACATGCACATACATACATACTTACTTGCTTACTTACTTACTTACACATTGCTTTCTAGTCTTCGGAACATCAATTCTCATCCCCACTCTTCGTATTTCAATAGTTTCCCATCTCAATTTTATCCTCTCATTGTCCTTGCATCCATCACTTGAACAAGATGCATAGCTAGTAAGTGAGTGTCGAGTACAACAAAGCAATGTGTAAGTAAGTAAGTAATTAAGTGAGTAAGTAAGTAAGTGAGTGAGTAAGTAAGTAAGTAAGTAAGTAAGTAAGTAAGTAAGTAAGTAAGTAAGTAA